>PVMI01063387.1:0-11201 GCA_008528875.1 Aulacorthum solani | reverse complement strand
TATTTTGAAAATTGTATGGTGAAAGGAAATGCAAATATTCAGTAAAAATGTCATGTATTTACGGTAATTTGATTTAGGGTCACACGCACACCAAAAACCGCAATCGATTTTGTCTAAAATAGATTTAGCTTAAAAATCCTCATTTTCCCTGCGCTTTTGAAAACTACAGAGAATTTAAAATTTTGACCTACAGAATGCACCAGCTAGATTCACCTTCCCACCGGAAAAGATACTCAAATTGAGAGTCGATGAATTGTTTCAACTATACGTATCATAAACGATCTTACTTTAAAAAAAACATTTTTTCTTTAAAAAATCGATTTCGCATAATAGTCTGGTTGTTGAATAGATCCTTGCATTAAATTTTCTGTGATCGATAAACGCATAAAAATAGTATGCATAGCTCTACTTTATGTTAAATACAGTAACAAAAAGCACAAACTCCATGTAATGTGGTAACCACGAATTAAATAGTTCTATGCTATAATAATTCACGGCTTCTAGCATCTTGCCAAAATTGCAGAATAATTCATAAATTCATAATGTAAATANNAATCGATCAGCTGTTAGACTGTCGCTATTATTGCTATTATGTTCTATGATGAGATCAAATGTAACGTGTGACGTCATCATAAGTTTATTCTGTGGTCGCATATTATAAAAATTACTCATTGCCCCTTAAAAAATGTGCGCAGTCTTATCATTCAGCATACTTCTTATTCCTTATAGGTTTATACTATATAATATGGGAATTCGCCCACTAACCGCTCGTCCACCTTTTCACTCGCTTTCAGTATTCGGTTATCAGGCAAGTTACAACTAGGCTAGTCACTNNGTCACTTTATAGTTTATTGTCAGTGTTCATTATTCTGATTTCACACTCGGTTGACAGTTTGGCACGAAAAAATATATTAATAATTGACTACCGATTACGGAAGTTGTTACTGTCACTTAAAATTAATCAGCCGTTGTGAGAGATAACGCGTTGTATTTCACCGTAGCCTTCCAATAATTAATAATATTCTAGATCTTTCAATAATATTGGTATATTGCAAATAATTTGTTATCGCGTGTTCAACTTTTATCCACCCCGCGCGAATCATTCAGCGGACCCCACTACCCCAGACGACACTAGAACAGTCAGCCAGCGATAATATTCCAATAGCGATTGTCGAGACTTGCGCACAGGCGCATTGTCACGTTGGTCCCATCGTCCATCGGTTGCGCAAATGCGCGTCGTTATCTCCTCGCGCACGGGCACTCAGCAGTACACCTAAACCACTCGTTTGTAGTCGTCAGAAGTGTCGCTCCGAAATACAAGTCTTAAACGCAGTGTTACAGCGAAGAGTGAACAGTATTGAATACCGTCCATTGCAAATCGGACGACCGATTACATAACTGTTGTTTGTAGCTTGTACGGATTCACGAAGACAGAAGGTAAGCGGCGATTTTCGTTGTCTTTTATTTTACTTAAAATCTCTAATTGTAGGTAAATTGTGTGTATTTTATCATTAATATCTGTCGTACACTCGTATTGTTACGGCTACCACTGTGTGCCCGTGCCAACATGTCACCCATGTACCCATAATACTTTCCCGGGAGTCGGATGATTTCAAGAATTTAATTCCCACTGTTCGTCCGTTTGCGGACATTTAAATGCGACTCGATCTTTGTAAAGGGATATCACGGTCGCTGCGCCCTGATACGCGTCTTCCTGAGTGATGACGCATCGCGATGGTGTATGCCCTGTGTGCAATGGTGCAACAGACATCGGAACAGTCGTGAATATTGCAAGTTCAAGGTTGCCTATTTTATTTTTTGCGTCTTGTTGCGTAAACCTATTTTTATGAATTCCGCTGTTACAACAACTGGTTTTCTAAACTCCAATTCGGATTAATAGTGTCAGCTCATTGGTGCAATACTTATTATTATCATTGACCCAGTAGGAAAGCTTAGAGATGGAAGTGTTTGGCATCTGATGAATCATAGTTGTTTTTATTTTTTTGTTATCTTGAAATAGTCCAATGAATCATCTATCACAATTATTGAAGTGTTGTGTAGGGTGCCCGTGAAAATGATCCTGTAAAAAGTGATCGTGAATACATAATTATCAATTGTGGGTAGTCGAAATATTTTAATTTATAGTAGGTAGGTACCTATAAAATGGATTCAATCCATCATTCTATAACTATACAAATTAGTGGTCTTACAATACCAATTAGCTAATTGAATATGATAATTTCAAAGTATTCATATTTTAGTTGGAAAATTGTGTCAATTCCTTATTTTTTTTATGGGCTTTTAGTAGAGTGTGGTATAGTGGGTTAACTGATTTAGTGAATTATTTTCTCAATAATAAGTGTCCACTCATCTGTCTCACCTCAAATAAACTATGTATAGTAATAAATAGGTTATCAGAAATAATCTACAAAGCAACTACATAGTTTTTAAATGATAAAAGATATCTATTACGCTGTATTGTAACTCAAATACATTAAATAATAAAAAAAAATAATCATGGCCCTAAATTTCATAAAAAATTAATTTTAATTATCATTATTTTTATTTAAGAGCAAGCGAACCAATTAACTTTTTTTGTGTAACAAACTGACTATAATTATTAATTTATCATATATATATATATTATTATTTTTGAAAGCTGTATCCATCAACTTCCACAATCTTTGTCTTATACTGACTGAAAATATTAGTAGTGCTTATTATTATTTTTATAATTTTTTTAATTTAGGCATTATAATATTCGTTAACTGGTATAGCTTTGGGGATGTTTTCCCTAGATTTAAAAATAATAATCATTCAATAATTGTCCTCTCTTTGATCTTCTTTAACTTGTTACCTATACGCTTAGGTATAGTTTGTACATTTCAGAAAAAGATATGAGTTTAGAAAATCATGTTGTAAATCATTTTTACAATCTTCAGCTTTTTTTTGAGAGAAGAATAAACTTCATAAACTATGGATTTTTAAAACCAGCATAATCTGATCTCTTCAACCTATTACATTTTATATATTTTTATTTGAGTTTGTATATTTTATTGTAAGGTTTTTTTAAACATTTATAGATATTCTTGCTTTAGGTATAAATATTATTGCATTAGCTTAAACTTTAAATTATTACAGTGTATAACATTGATCTTGATATTATTTATCTTTGATACTTTGTATATTTGTATTTGTAATCGTTCTTAATAGATAACTACCCTAAAATAATTATTAGTACGGTGTGATTTTATGATGTTACGCGTAGAAACATCTTTTAACATTGAAGTAATTATCTGACAACAGTTTAAGACAACCCAAATTATTCTTTTTTGAAGCTCTATATTATTTACACACAATACAAAATCTGTTTTTTCTAGTTGTATTGTCCTTTAGAAATACCCACTCTCTGATAGTTTGAAGTTTGTTCACCACAAACTACAGGTTCAAGATTCCTAGCCCTCTGAAATCAAATTAATCTTTTTTAAACGTCTATAAAAGATACAGTGGATTCTGCTTAACATGGTCACTTTGGGACCTAATCTATTTGCCCAATTACTCCAATTGATTTTATCATAAATTATGTTACTTCAATTATTAATTTAAAAAAATTCTTCATAAATTTAAACACATATTATAATTTAATATCATATATATATTTTTATTTTTGGGGACTATATAATATACTCGATAATATATATATATATAAATATAGGTAGACTTTCACCAAAATGTTAACAATGAACATAAAAGTACCAAAGGAGACTGATTAGAGCTTATTTATATTACACAACAGAGTTACAATAAGATGGCTGAAACATTGAACTATATAATAATTGTAACCTCACCACGCAGTGTTGCCCGAGCGAGCATGTTAAAAAGAAATGGGGAATATATTAGGAATATCTATCTTTTTTTAATAAACTACGCCAATATATAACAAGATATTTATTTAGTATTTAGTATGATAAGTGGATAATTTGATTAGACAACAATACATCTTGGCTGCACTCAGAAATTAAACTGTCAGCTTAAATGTCAACAAATTTATATTTTTATAGCAATACAAATAATAATCTAAAGTATGTATATAAGTCGATTGTCAATATATTTTAATTATTTACTTATAAGTTTATTTAAAAAAATGTAGTATTCATAAACATAATGGAATACAATATGTACTGTTGTTCTATATTACTATGTTATATTTAGGTACTTTTCCATTCAATATTTATCACAAAAAATTTTTTTTATAAATATTGAATGAACAGTAAATATAGCATAACTATATAATTTATAGGATATATAATATCAGTGGCTCAACCAAAAAGATTCATTTTAATTTTATAAATAATGCATGTTGGAAAATAATTTGGACTCATATAGTCAGAGCTCTCTCTAGTTCTGTCACTGGTATATGTATGCCATGATCAGTCCTTAATTTTTTTTTGTAGGGGGGGGGGAGAAAAAGTACAAAATAATTTACGACATCCACTACTGCACTAGTGTAGAAAACATAGGGCAATTACTGTACTTGAGGGGGAGTACCCCCTTTGTGCTCTCCCTGAATCTGCCACTGGTATAATATATGATACTAAAACCTCCCCAAAATGGTCTTCTATGTTCACCACTGACTAGAAGTATTTGTATCTTCATCCTGACATTTTTCTTGTAGTATCATGAATAATTTAAATTTGATTTAAACAAAATAACATTTTATTTCAACCCCAAATAGCCCTCCCCTCTCCTTTACTCACATCCGCGATTTACTTATGATTATCTTATCCATATTTTACACTTTCTCTTCATCTTCCCATATTTGCATCTACATTTATTCAAAATAATTATACAACAAATAGTTACATACCTATATATTTTATATTTTAGTTAAAAAATGAATACTTAAAATAATTGACTATAAATTGATTTATCGTACTGATTAGAAATATAAGACAATTGCTACTGTAATTTACATAATATATTGAACAAACTTAGGCTTTAAACATTATTAAATAAAATTAATTTTGTTAATTTATGTCTTAGAGAGTTAGAAATAACTTTGGACCATGGTTTTTTTATGTCAACTGCTTACACTGCGTATAAACTTTTTAGGTACAATAATATGATGATATAAATTTAATGAATTTCATTTCATGTGAATAAAGAATAAGTATCAATAGTTGGATGTTTAGGCTTCAAATTCCTTATTTTAGATATAAAATGTTGAACTTTTAGTATAATTTCTTATTTAAAACTAAGTTCTTTCATATTTGCAGAGTATGCTTGATAACATGTTTCATTAAATAATATAATATCAAATCACATTTATCACATTAAAAGAAAATTCAATTTGCCACATATTTTAAATTTTATAAAATTTAAACAATCAGTTATTGAAGATAAGGAATAATTGTGGTCTTTATGAAGAATATCTTGATTTAAAATTAAATCTTCACAAAATATACAAGGACATTTATCTAGCAATTGTTTTGTTACATTTCTTGCTATATAATATAGTATATTCTTTTAATAATGACTGAATATATTGTCATCTGGATAAGAAAATGAGTAAATCACTTCATCGGTTACTTTGTCATCAATTGCTTTTTCATTAAAACTAGTATTTTTTTCATGTTTAAGTGTCAAAATTAAAAGAGATATTTGACAATTGTCAAAATTCTCTTCTAACTCTTGACAGTTTGCATTTTTCCTTGATAATACTAAATTTCTGTAACAATGACAACTGATTAGTGATTATGTGTTTTGATGTTAATCTGAATAGTGATGACTGAATACATGATATTTATGAAGAAAAATTTAAGAGATTTTATAATATATTCAGTATACTTTATTTTATATTGTTTTTTTATTATCCTATAACACATAGTTATTTTAAAATAAATTATTAGCATTTAGTAAATTAAAAACAATTCTTACTTAAATTTCATCAGGTCGTTGCAGAATTTTCCTCTCTTTCATCTTTGGAATTAAATGATCGGGGAATTCAAAGTTTGTTGACACAGCACATTTTTTCAAAATTAATGTTCCACTTACAACTGCTTTATTGTTATCCTTTTCAGTAAAATGTAGAATGCATAAAAATGAACTACAATTTGGTTTGAAATTTATCCATTTGACAGCATGTACCCTTTTTTTAACCTTTCATTATCATTGATAGGAAACTTTGAACTATACAAATACAATATTAAATTATTTATATGGGTGCCCAAAACTTCAATTAATAGTGCAATAAAGAAAATTATGAATTTATCAATTACAATGAACATTAATTAATACTAACTTGTCAAATTTTAATTCATTTTTGACATCACATGTACTGGAGCAATTTTAAGCACTGCAAAACTTAACCATTGTTAATTTGTTCTTAGTTCTTTGATTGTAAATTGTGTATTTATGTGGGAGGTGCTCGCCTCTAGATGAAAACCATTTGATGTCTGGTATATTCTCTTTTAAAACTGAGTATAGCTTATGTTATTGTATTGTTGTTTGAACCTATCAAAAAGATAATTTAATTTTAAAAAGGATACATTTTATCCTCGATTTTATCCTTTTAATTAAAAATATTTATAAGATCAAATTTTGTTAGCATGTTAGATAATAATTTAAGAAATCATTTTTGTTTAAGACAATGTGTTGTAGGTATGGAATTTAATAAGATATTGAGATAAAAAAAAACTGATTTTAGGAGTCTTAATCAGCTAAAAAAATGTCAGAAGGAGTGGAGGATGGTTTTATCATTATAGTTAGGTTACCCATTTGATTTTTATTTGTGTTTCTGTGACAACTATTAAGACTAGCATATTGGAAATGTATGATTTTTATTACCATTTTTATTGTTTAAAAAGAAGATTAACTTATATTAATTTTTTGATTTAAATAATGTTTGTTGTGTCATATTTTTCAGATTTATTGGACCAGTTTATAAATAACATTTGCAATGAGTACGTGGCAACAAACCCAAACTCCATACGGATCAGGAGCTGGTTTGTATATTATATTAATTTCAGTACATTTTCTTATAGAATTTTATTTTTCAATTTGAACTTAAATTGTCAATATTAAGATATAAGTAGTGTAAATAGTAAACAATATAAACAGCTATCGTTTTGGAATTTAAATAAAACATTGTCTTGAATACCATTTATTTACATTTTAAAAGTTATGACAACCAATATACCTACACATCTGATGTTAGTTTTTTTATTCACCAAAATAATTTTTATTATGCCATCCCTATTTTAAAGTGTATTTTAACAACTATTTACTGTTCTAGTAATCAGAACAATTATTTATTAAATTCTGGATGGTTTCATTATAGACAGAATTCAAAGTATTTTTTTTTTTTTAGCACCACCACCACCTGGATTTTTTCCACAAGGTGCACCATACCCAAAATCCGATGGTGGATATCCTGCTGCTGGAGGTTATCCTGCTGCTGGTGGTTATCCTGCCGGCGGTGGTTATCCTGGTGGTGGATATCCATCTGGTGGTGGATATCCTCCCCCATATGCACAACAAAATATGCCTTATTATGGAGCAGGAGTACCAGATAATTCTCAAAATGATAGTTTTAACGCACCAGAAAACTTTGGCTTTAGCGATAAAACTATACGCAAAAACTTCATATGGTAAATTTAATTTATTTATTCATAACAAAATATGGCACCTGTATACAATATGATATTAATATATTTTATTTTTGTTCTTTCAGTAAAGTTTACAGCATTTTAATGTGTCAGCTACTTATTACATTAACTTTTGTGGCAATGGCAACTCTTCATGATGCCACTAGAACTTATGTAAAATCACATCCTGGTCTAAGTATCATTGCAATTATCATTACTTTTGGTACTTTAATTGCTCTCGCATGCTGTGAAAATTTACGTCGCAAGAGTCCTACCAACTTTATTCTTTTATTTGTATTCACCTTAGCTGAATCATTTTTATTAGCAGTATCTGTGTCACGTTACTATCCAGAACAAGTACTGTTGGCTCTTGGCTTAACTACATTGATATGTTTTGCTCTTACAATATTCGCTTTTCAGACTAAAATAGATTTTACAGTAATGGGTGGTTTTTTAACAGTAGCTGTAATAGTTTTACTGGTTGCATCTATTGTTGCTATATTTTTTCCTGGAAAATTGATGACCCTCATAATTGCATCTGCAGGTGCAATCATATTTTCCTTATATCTTATTTATGACACCCAAATGATGGTCGGTGGTGACCATAAGTATTCAATTTCTCCAGAAGAATATATATTTGCAGCATTAACCATCTATGTAGACATAATAAACATTTTCATGTATATATTAGCCATAATTGGAGCTTCAGGTGATGATTAAATTTTCATGTGTTAAAATTATAATATATAAAAAATAATAATAAAACTGTTGATTGTTTAAATTAAAGATGTAGATTATTATTCCTTTTAGCTTTAATTTTTCTGATTAAATATAGTTATTCTGTTATTTTGTGTTCAGCGAGTCAGTTTTAATAATATTCAATATTTACTCACCTATTCTCACTAAATATTAATATATGTATAATATATAACATGGAAAAAGTATTTAAAAACACTTGTTTAATAATATATTATTAAATTATTTGTGTATTTCATACTTATAAACCACAAGTATATTTAATATACATCATAAATTATTTTAAATGTTTTATGACTAACTAAAATTGTATAACAGACATTCAATATTTCTTGACAATTGCAGTTATAAAAAATTTAAAGAATGACTGTATTTAGAATATAACACATTGAAGTAACAATTAAAGGATTTTGATGTTAACTAACAAAATAGAATATTTTTTTTTTTATTGAATACTTATAGAACATTCTAATTCATGTATAAGCACTAAAACATAGTAATAATAACTTGATATTCTTACTTGTTAAATTAAATTTTTCAAAAAAAATGGATTTATGGGTGATGTAAGCCTGTGCAATTCAATAAATGAATGAATAAATAATATTTTATTTTGACCAATAACAATTCATTTTTCAAATTATATATTCTTGTACATGAGTTTTAATTTAGTAAAGAAAAATATTGCTTTATTGAGTAATTTTATTCAGATCAATACATTATGTGAAATAAGATATAATTCATATAAATCATATGAATTGCATTTTATTCGATAAATAAGCATTCCTAAACATATTATATTTGTGATTTAAACTTTGTAGTATTATACAGTTATAGGTATAATTGTATAAACAAATTTTAATTATTTTTGTACACTTTGTTATTCTTTTTTTTGCTATCTTATATATTACAACCATTGGTGTTAATATATATTTTTAACCTATTTAAATTTACCTTTATAATTTAATATATTTATGGCATTTAAGTTGATGGATATTTTGCATGTACAATATACAAATAAGTGTATAATTATGATTTAAAATATTTGGTAATATACATAAATTATAAAGATGTATTTGTTGTTACCTAATACCTGTGTTTTATATTAACTGTCTTAGAAAATTAAAAGGTAAACTATGATATTTTATGTTAAATATTTTACATTGTTACTCTACCAGTCAATCTGCAAAAGATATTTGTACAAAGGTCAGGCGACACTTATCTAGAGGACCTCTTGAACTTGGTGGTGGTAAGGGTAGTTGGTTTATTTTTTTAGGAATATTTTTATTCCTCCATAATACATTTTTATTATATGTGCCAGTGTTCGATTAAAAAAAAAAGTTTTGTGCCTAATACATTTATTAAACAACTCTCATTTAAATAATACATTTTTGTTCAATAATATAATATTATACATATAAATGATATGACATAATAATAATGTATTATGTCTATCATTTTCTACAAAACTAGATTATAAAAATAGTGTATCTGAGTGTATCATGATTTCTTGAGTGGAAATTTCTATTTCTATTAATATTGGTCAATATAACTAGGTCCTAAGCTCTCCCCCTGAAAAAAAATGACAGCTTATTATATTTGACCCAAAATAGACTAGTCTGGTGTGAAACCAAGAAATATGGTAACCTGTAGGTATCATTTAAATATTTATCACGATCCACGGATTCTTGGGATCCAGGCCACACATTTTAGAGATTTTTCAAAAACCCCTCGAGATGGTAAAAATACATTTTTCATCTCAATTTCCAAAATATATAGACTAATTTTAAACTAATAGTTGTCAAGAATTTTTATGTTAAGTTAAAAATCTATAATTGTCAACAAAAATTTACATAAATTGTTCTTACACCAATATAAAAGTATTAAAAATATTTGCATAATATTTTTTTTTTATAACTCAAAGTTAATATTTTGTCAAAATGACTAAAGTTTTCCATATTAGTTATTTTATTATAATTAAAACTTCAAATAATATTACTCATAATGGACAGAAAGTAGAAACTTTCACTCCGTTTCACATTATTTAAGTATTGAATTTTTCAAAATATTTCAATTAATTTTAAACTAGGTAGATAAGAATCCAAGATCTGGAATTCATTTTCGTCAATAAATATAAATATTTTTTTTATTATATATCAATATGATTAAAAATAAATAAATTAAAACTATAATATTCCTAATATTAGGTACTTATATATTGATAAAAATGAATGAGATCATTTAATAATTTCAAATTACTTAATAATAGAGGTATAAGGGTTTGTTATACAAACAAAAATAATATAAGTCGGTATGTATGAAAAAAACAAATTGCTTAATTAAATCAAATCCATCCCTAAAGTTACTAAACTTACTGAATTAAAATAATAGATACATAGATATATTATATTATATAAATTAATCACAAGCATAATCCTGTAGAAAGTAGAAACCTACAATTTCTTATTTCGTAAATATATGTGGGTCTTCTATTTTTTTGTTGGATAGTGATGGGATAACCGATTGCACTTCTCAATAATAAATTGACTTAATTTGATATCATCAAATGTGTCGTGTGTATGTAGGTACTCTGTAGTTTCTTAAGAACGTAGACACCGCAACTTTCATTGATAACATTGCATACTTAGATCCTGAATTTTATATTTATAGGTATAAGTACGTACATAATCAATAATATGGTTTACTTTTCTTATATAGGTCATAATGTCATATTCTTACCTTTTGGGCTGCTTAGCAATATTTTCGGGATTCTCGGGATAGTACGTGGTCATCTGAAACTGA
>PVMI01063385.1:1985-19690 GCA_008528875.1 Aulacorthum solani | reverse complement strand
TATATTTTTTTTATTTTAATTATTCATTTTTTTTTTTTTTTTTTTTTTTTTATATGTTTATTTTATTTTAAAATTATAAATTATTTCAACTAGGTTACGAATTTATGACAACGAATATTTTATATAATGTCCCACTGAAACTCACGATTTGTCGTTTTCACATTAACTACTGGCCATTCATATTAAACTGATTATAAATTGTGACCTAACTACGAGTGTCATGGAATGTATAGTTTAACTTCGATACAATTTCACGTCGTTAATCTTTGATAGTGCGCTTATAGCTATACGAATTTCTCAGTTAGTTGGTTAAATAATTCTACATGAATGGGAAAATAAATTATTGTATGTAATTTTTCATTGTTTTCAAATTGTTCGTTGTGTTATTGACACTATAATATTATTGCACTACGTAGTTCTATTGGTTTTTGTTCACTTCTTATATAATGGTTTTAACAATTTATTATAGCAAGGAAATAAGGGATTCACAAATTATATGGAGTTATCCGAGGTTCCATGTTGTACAATATAATGTATGTCATATTTATATCGATAAATCGGAGTATTGATGTGGTATGTAGCAAATCGTTTCATTTATCATAATACAATATGAATGTGCAATTGCAAATGATTTGTATACCTATTTAGTATAATTATATAGCCACATAGAATGTAATATTGTACAAGATGTTTAAAATGATTTTTAACCTCTAATAAGTAAAAAAAAATACCAAACTCAAAATGTGTTCAAATATGACGAGGTAAAAAGTAATATTCGTGCATGTGTGTGTGTGTGTTGTTTGTCTGTAAACCCCAAGTCACAGAACATGGAGGACGAGAAATCACCTCTCTAAAAACTAAACAGAGAAAGTAATTTCTTAATTAACTAAATAAATATTATCGTAAATGCCTTCTAGTCTGAAAGGAGTTTATAATTAATGTTTTATTTTAAAATATTACTTACGATATTTTCTTATAGATTATTAAGCAAATGACTTTTATTTAAATATTGTAATATCTATATCACAATTTGAACGAGTGGTAAGTACGCTTGAGTTTTTGATTTTATATTCAAAACAAATAAACAAATAAATAATATTTGTACAAAAATTTCAGAGTATGTAAGCAGAATACACATACATATTATAACTAGTTGTATTTTATATTTTCTTTAACAAATACACTTTAATAACTCAGTAGCTACTTGTTCGATAAATTAACAATTTAAAGTAAAAAAGGTTTGTTCTTATTTGAAAAATGAATTTTTATCGCCACTTTAAAACACAGGTAGGATACTCTATAATTGGTATAAAAAATCGAGTTTATTAAAAACATAGTCCTAAATACATACAAATTTAAAAAATTCGAATACTTAAAAATTCTTCATCAAATATAATATATATGTTGTTTATGTTTTCCTTGGATATATAACCTATGAATTACGTTATTGAGTTTTATATATTATATACATAAGGATCAATAATTATTATGACGTCATACTATAGATAAAAAAAATCTAATACGTGGTTAAACCGACTTAAAACAAAATTTTCCTCTCATAAAAATTGTTCAAGTTACGCTCATATTGTGAAAAGGCATTTATAATTACTATGATTGAAAAGGTTGACATTTACACATCAATTATATTATGTATTATATAGCTGCTTCAGTCATCATCTATGGACGGGGTTCCAATATTAAAATGGTTGATGCATGTAAAATATAATTACACGCTTATTATAGTTGTATGAATAGATATTATAAAAAAAAAAAATCCATAATTAATAATTTTTGCCTGCATGATCCTTTTATCAAAATTGGTATAACGTACTACGGCTTTTTATTGATAATATGAAATTTATTTAACGAGTTTTTTTTTTTAATAAATGGCTTCTTTAATTTCAGTTATATTATATTTTTGGAACTCATTTTTACGTTAGTTAAAAACGTTGTTTCTCATTTGTTTCAGTCACTTTTAAAAATTTTGAAAAAAAATTAAATTAGGAAATCTGGGATGTCACTCTGCTGTATACAGGTCTCTAATTCACTTTGTCATTGAATAGGCAACTATAATATGAATGTGTTAAATTTGAACTCAATGCAAATCATTGCATGTGAAAAATAGTTCTGAGCAGTGTATGTCAAGTAATTTTTTTTTATCATTTTAACAATAAACGTGTAAATAATAATAATACAATAAAACAAAATGAATGTACTCATTTAAGCTATGCTTGTAATAGAGTGATTCCTAACAAATTAACAAACTTATTAATTATGTTACATAAGAAAAAATAAAAATAAATAAAAAAAACAGATTAAGTTCATTAATTGTATATATGTATAAGAAAACGTGAAACTTGAATATTTCTAAGGATACTTTATTATATTTATATTGCTATTAGTAACACGGTAGGGTTTTTTTTCGCCAAAACAAATTTCATATTTTACCATATACCATTATAGTAATAAAGTTATTGTAATACAATATTTCTATCTGAAATTAACTAACTATTAAAATACTGAAGTACAGAAAACCAGAGTGAATAGTTTCGTGTTAAAAGTTATAAATAGCTTAGAATTAATTTAATATTATGAATATTCCATTGTGTAAACTGAATAAGGAGAAAAGATTCAAGTCCCAACCTATAATATTGTTAAGTCCCTAAAAATTAATTAAAATCACTATTTTTCATTAAAGTGTCCAGTTTCGTAGAAATTTGAACTTATTATTGTCATAAAAAATATGCATTTGAGATATTTAGATTTCTGTGAGGATAACTAATAAGACAACATGTATATAATTTAAGCTTTAGCTATTCTAATTTAAAACTTCATAATTACAAAATGATTTGAAAATTCCTAAGAATTTTGTTAAAACTTAAATTTTAAATGCTTATAAAAAAATAGGTAACTATGAATTTTTAAAATGTTTAAATAGCTAGGTATAACTAAATTGCGTGATGCTTGAGTTAAGTATAATGCAATGTAACACACTTATATACGCATCACGTATGTAATTAAGACATATGTTTATAAATTCAGTTTATTTATAATTACTATACATTTTAAAATTTCAAAACAAAGTTAATTTAAACTTTTCATAATATCTCACATGTATAAAATAAACATACTATACATATGTTGTGAAAATATTTATTTAATGACGCAGTGAAAGTCTGAAAATAAAATGTATTGATTTTCGATGGAGTTTTGTTCTTGTATGAACAACACGAAAATGTTAAATTATTTCATAACACACGTACGACTGGTTTATCGCTTTAAAATTGGTAATGAATAGAAACTATATAATTATCATTTTCCATTTTTTTTAAATTCATACAAACCATGAAAGTCGTATTTTCAATAGTCTGTAGTGTAAGTGTCAAGTACCTATCGTCATTCAGTAGGAGTATTTAACGGGTGTTTTATTCATTATGAACGAATAATATTTATTATACATAGAAGTCGTTACATAGGTACTAAGAATATTTTATCATGTTGAACTGTTATTATAGTTATTTATATTTATATTAGAAATAGGATTAGCTCAACTAATGATCATAAAAAACAAATTGCATAAAATATACAAGCAATTATACATTATTTATTGCAACTCCTTATTATTTCATAAAATATTACTAGGTAGCTGTATAGACTTACCGACAATCTATAGAACGAAGTGAATAGGTTCATGGTACAAATAGCCTATAAGAAATCTAAATATTTTGAAAATATTATTATTGTGTATAATAAACAATCATATAAGTACCTAATAACAAAAAGTGTTCTTATAAATTCCGTGATATTGAATTAAAACAAAATAACTAAAATCTTTATTATTTGATGAAATATGTAATTTTATCAAAATTAGAACTTCAAACGCTTTTAAAATAAATTCCAATTATGTATTTTTTTTAAAATTTTTTTTAGCAAAACTTATGAAGTATCTTATTTTAAAAAACTTTTTGACTGAGAAACATAATTTATATGAACACATTTCAAAAAATAATTAAAAATTTTAAAATATCTATATAAATTACTCAAAATGAATCATTACTTTGAAATTGTGTTATTTCTAAATCGTCATTTAGTACCTAATGCCAATAGCGAAAATTATAATTCATGAAATTATAAAATGTTTTAAATTTCCAATTTTAATATTTTTTGGAAATTAAATAGAATTAAATGATAGCAAAACGAGATTGAATGTTCAATGTCATCTTCATGATTTAGACTAATTTGTTTTTTTTTTTTTATTATTTCGGTTTAAACTTTATTTAAGAACCGTATAAATTAATTTCAAAGTTTTTGGTGTTAAAATTAAAATTTTTTTTTAATTTTAAAATATTTATAACAAAAATTTAACAATATATTTACTAAGTGTAAGCCATTTAAGTGATAGCCAGGTTTACCAGGAAAAAAAACTTGAATGTGGACTTGAGGCGAAGGAAGTCAGCGATGGTATTTGTAACAAAATATTACGTATTTTTGATAAATATGACCGGAGTTTGAGCTTCAAATTCTTATTGAAAAAAATGATTGGTATGTATTTTTAATAGAATATTCTGTGAGGAATTATATACCAGTTAATTGTCAAGCTTTTTTACCCACAAAAAAATTATATCCGACATTTATAAAATATAAATCAATAAAAATCGAAAATTCAAATGCTTATAAATTACACAATCAGAGCTAATCACGCTAACATAGTTATATCAAATATTACGTCTGGATGTGAATCAAATATAAATATTTGGAACATTTAAAGTCACTACAATTATTCATTTTTGAATTATAATAAATAAATAATGTTTTTGATTTGAAAAAAAAATCGATTTGACTGTTGTTTTTTGACCCTTCCCCTTCCAAAAAATTAATATGTATGCATAAAAATTAAAGTTGATGATTGAAACTTTTTTCTTTTATAAAACGTGTACAGTTCACACACACACACACACACACACACACACACACACACACACAAACTGTGCTACAAGTAGGTACACATCGTAACTGACTAGGAGAATAGAGGTTTTACGGTGTTATTCAATCGAGGTTTTTATTATGTATCTATACATCATACTATACATAAAATCATAAATGAAATTGATTAGGACCTTATTAAATGGAACAAATTACATTGATGAAGTGCTTTTGAAAAAACAGGGAACAAAAAAAGAATAAAGGACTAATCTAGAAAAGTATAATAGAGAGACATTAAAAATTGTATTGAAAATATTGGAATGTCTGGTATATACCCACGCGATAGTACCTTTACCAGTGTATCATGTTTTATTTAATGAAAGCACGATGATAGAGTTAATACATTAAATTAAAGCTTAAAATAGACTTATAAACTAGACACGTGCAGAAATTATGGATAAATATTATTATATAAAGATATATTAACTTAATTACAACGTAAAATATATAATATAGGTATTGTCGTAATCATTGAAAAATTTGTTGATTCATTTTATTTGAATGTAGTATGTGTTAAATTTAAATTCTTATGAATAAATTAATATGATTCAAAATTTAATACCCATTCAATTTTTATTCATTTTTGATTTACAATAATTTAGAAACTCAATAGGTATTATGGTGAATTAATTTGTATTGCTTCTGAGTACAATATTTGATTATCAATTTAGATGAACTATAATATATTTCGTACTCTCTAAATTGGTAGTATATTTTAAATAACATAACATAATCTATATTAATTTATCATAAAATACACATGTTCATAAAATATTATTGTTCATTCTGATGGACGAACGAGCAAGTTTACTAGGTAATTTTAAATCCATGTTGTACTTATGGTTTATCGTAAAAGTGTACAACAACTATTAAAAATGTATAGAAATAAAAGAAACATATATTAAAATATTCAGGTAAAGTCATTATATTTTTAAGAGAAAAATAATATTGTATTTGATAATGAAACGTGCTAAACACATTTCATATTATGTTGTTTTGGGTATACCTACATGTGGGCAAATTTAAAAATTAAAGCCCTTTTGTTTAGTTAAATAATATGATATTTAATTATATTAATTCATATTATATTATAGTATATTAAATAGCTAAATTGTGTAAGTACATCAACAAAAAAATTAACTTGTAGATTAATATAACAAATAATTATCGCTTTCAAATCAAAACGTGTGACAAAAACATATACCTACATGTTAGTATATAGAAACCTATTATACTATCATCGCACAGGAGTTTTAAAAACCAGAATGTATAACAGTTAAGTCTGATAGTATAAGAGAAAACCATGTTTATGACGTCATTTGTATTTCTTTACATTTATTTGAAATAATATGAAACACAGTAAAAAACATTGTGTATTGTACAACTGCTGACTTTGTATTTTTTTGAACGAAAAAAACCGGAATAAATATTTTATAGCAAATTATTAATATCACGTATGAAAAACTTTACTAGGTAAAATTTGCAATGAAATGTCGACATACGGTCGGAATTCCGACGAAATGTAAAATTATGCGGTGACTGAACTATCGCAAAATAGTAATCATATTATTTTCATATTTATAAACGTATACTATAATGTAGTGTCAAACACTTGTACTTGCACTGCCTGTTTATATCGTATAGGGTAACTAATGACTTTTGAACAAAAAAGTAAAAAATCTAATATCACTACGTGTGATGGTAGAATAGGTAAACAGTTTGTGGTACCTAATAGACATTATTTTTGATTATTATTCAAACAGCGGTTGATTGTAATGTCGTTAATTTTGTAGGCCTTTATCATGAAATACTTATAATCAGTTCAATGGCTGATGCGTCCTAAACTTATTTTTCAAAAGCTTTGGTGAAACAGCCAAGTATCTGACATCAGCATTCCTTAAAATATTCTAACATATTATCATATGGTATGGAATGCAATGCTCGCCGGTGGAAATTACAAAATGCATACATTTTTGTATTTTCTTTTTTTCTTTCGACTTCACTCACAGTAATAAAATACCGAACGTGTTAAACCGATCGTATGCGCTTACACGTCGGTGCCGCAGTCGACGTCTTCGGCTTTTGAGTAATGGTTGAGGAGTGGTAGGGGCGTGGGGGTCCGACTGGGTAGCGCGCGTCAGCGGCGGAAGGAGTTCCGGCGACGGGACGTCTCGGGTTTTTCCTGGGTAATCGGGAAATTTCGGCAACTTACCCACCCCCCCCGAAGGCGATCGCGGTGGACTTTTTTCCGCGAGTGACGTGGGCGGAGCTCGCGCACGTCTGGACCGAAAAACGCCGTGGAGCGTGTCGCCGACGCCGCCGCTGCCGCCGCGGTGGTCGTCGTCGGTGGCGGTAGCCGTAGCGGACTAACAGTCGTCTCGCGGTATCTGACACGGTGTGCCCGCCCGTTGCAAGCGTACGTGTGTGGTGTCTCTGTTCACGTGCCATCGTTAGAAAGTTCGTGATAAAAGACAGACACACACAACGGAGACTTCTTTCGCACATTATTGTCCGCATCTTGTATCGTCATTTATCCCATCGAGTGATCGATCGTGATTAAGCCCACGCCATATTCAATCAAATTTCTCCCCCCCCCAAAAAAAAACCCTCAGAATTTTAACCATTAAATCATCTGCACGATGTGGTCCGTCCGTCGCTACAGACACGCGTACTCGTACCTTTTAGCGGTTTTGTTTTGACCCTCTTTCCCCGGCTTATTGCAATATTTTTAGAAAAGTTTCGACACAGCGTCTAGTCGTATTCGTGGGATTGTTTTCACACCCACTGTCGTCCTTATTTTCCAATCGAATTTCCGACCAGCTATCTCGGACGCATCGTCGACATACATATGCAGGTAAGTTCGTCGAACCGCATGTTTTATACCATAGTTCATTAATGTTATAACAGGTGTCGTACGTCTCGAATTGTTCATCGTTTTTCCGAGTCACCCACCGCCGTCAAGTGCGTAATATTATTTTGCTAAAAAAAAAAAAAAATAGTAGTGTCTTGGCTTAAAAAGATCACTAGCCATCACCAATAGACGAAAAAATAGTATAGGCCCTTGTTTTGTAATCCGTTATCGAAAGAATGGAAATAATGAAACGTCTCAGTGTCACGGTTCGAAGAACGATATATATTGAGGGGTGACACGTCAGTTCCATCGGCTCTAGATTAAACGCTTCTTTGTCACTCACTCGGACCACCCTACAACAGTTGTTATATACGTTTAGGTTGATGTACAACAGTGGTGGTGGTTTTTGGTCGACACGATAGATTCAAACTTTATCGAAATCCGTGTTCATAGGCCTTGGCTTTTTCTGTGTATTATAAATTAAAACAATTATTGACTGTTTACATTCCAGTATGAAATCTATACTTGTCAAAAAAAATTTGGTTATAATTTGATAACTAAATTATGAAGCAATTTTAATTTGCAATGGTTAATAATAGTATATTGTTGCGGTATAATAATTAAACAGTAACAAAAGAATACCAAACAGTACAAAAAATTCCAAATAACTAAAAACTGTTTAGACAATTTTCACGTTGAAGATTTACAGTTTAAACGTTTGAGCTGAAATTTGTTATGGCATTATGCATTACAATAATTATTTCATTAAAATATTATTTTATCTGTATTAAACAACACAAATTAAACTGTTAATAAAAATATATGTTTGGGTTATTATTTATGATACAAGCGTTTTTTAACTCTTATTTCATTCAATACTTCAAATTCAGTTGAATCATGTAAAAAAAACATAAATATTTGTATTGGTATAGGAGTGTAACATCCTTATATTTGCATAATAAATAATGTTGCATTTTTAAAAATTAAAATTATATAATCAACTTAATAGATGTAGGTATTATTATGTGGTTTACGACTGAGTTCTGAGACTTAATACATTACTTTAAACCACAAATTTCGGAGAAAACATTATTATCAAGATTTATATTATGTTATTCTAATTGAAACTGATGTAACTTAACATTTTTTATTCGTCACAAATCGATATCGTTATTTTTTTTAGTTTTGACCTTTGGGTATTAAGTCTTTACAATGTTACTATAACACCACTTTGGGTCCATTAATTGATTGGATAAACCGTTAAAAAATGTTTGCTTACAGAAGTAAATAATTATCAGGGCTGTGGTTAGAACCGTTTTCAGAAGAGGATTTTTATTTACTTATACTTAACATCGATTTTAAATTTTATTAAACTTTTCATTATTAAACAAGATGGATTTACAATAATACAATCGCACAGTAGGTACCAATAGTTTAATAAGTATACGTAATGTAACGCAAAAGCTCAACCCTCAATCACTGTTAATATACTTTTTTTTTTTTATCTTTTTCAGCTATCTTACGAGTAGTAACAGATCAGAACATATTAGGGTTTTAAAGTTTGGATGGGCAACGATCTACTGATATAAAGTATTATACATTATAAATGTTTTTATTTTATAAAAGTTTGTGCAACTAGTAATGTATAACCTTGTCGTCAGTAGCGTGAGTTCGTGAGTCAATTTATAACTTCTACCAATATACTTACTAGTCTTTATTAAATTTTCATAGTTCAATCAATACAAATTTCAAAACCAATTAAAATAATCAACTTCGAGTTGAAAAAACAAAAACTTTTTCTAGTAAATATTCACGTATTACATTATTATTTCACAATTATAAAAATAAATTAACTATTATTTTGAGTTTCAGTTTGGACTCATTCAATAGGTAAGTAGGCTATGTTTAAAGTTTTAAACATATGTATAATTGAAATTCTATCAATTCATGTACGAGTTTTCTTGTTATGTGTTTTAAATTTAATTGTAAATCTTAAATAATTATAATTTGTATATGCGTAGTGTCAAAATTGACATGCCATTTGCAAATATTTTAATTGGTCATGAAGTTAATTTAAGAATTGGCTTGAAGTTATTAAATCACTATTCATTGCAAGTTTTTGGGCAGCTTAAAAAGCCTGTGCCTAAGTATACGAGAAATGTACAGAAATAATTAAAAACGGTTATTACCGTTTCACCAGTGACGTTATTGAAGGTTTTGCCACGCTTTCATACGTTCTTCAATCCCAAGTATGAACAATTTAATATTTCACTTCAAGATAACAACCTATAATTTATGATACGATTAGTTAATAAGAACTATCCATAAATATGAATAAAAAATATTTTGATCCGTGTACATTATAAGCTACAATTTAAAATTTCAATCACAATAATATTATTCAGACAAACTCAACGTTGTTAAATGTGCACGAGATGTGCACAATTCTTAACTTGAAAGTTAGTTAAAGCAAACGCACTTAAATATTATTATAATTAAAAAAAAGAACAACTGTTAATTTTCCAGGGGAATTTATTACGTTGTTTGTGTGAAATACAAATGCAACTTCAAAGTCCTAGTTTCGTCAAAACGGAGTCGTGTTCGGACACATTTGAAGTCAGCAGATATAATAATATTATCCATTGCACAGATCGAAAATAAAAATGATTTAGAACTTAGATTCGTTGCCGATTAATATGCGTAATCGTGGTAACTGATTGAAATTACTTAAGTTAAAGACTTATTACAATAAAATGTTCAAAAAATGGGTGTAACTATGTAACTGACAATTAAAATAAAAATAAATGCTTTAAAATATGCAACTAAGTATCTTATTGGTTTATTAACTATTAACTATTAACGACAAAGAACAATTTACTAGATTTAATTGAGAAATGTATTTTTTATTTTGACTCTTTTCCCTTCATGAGAGTATTCAATTAAAACTACCAAACAATTATCTATACTATAGAATAGATTCTATAGTATGCATTAAGCAATAATTATAGAACAGAAAAAATTATGTATGCATTTAATTTATGATATCAATAATTGTTACTGGTTCTTGGGTTTTTTGAAATATAATAAAATACCTAAACAAAATGCATTATATGCAAAGATAATTAGATAATTTTTATATTTAATTTCAAAATCTCTCATAACAAATGTACCTAAATCTTATCTAGAATTGGTATTCTACAACCCCCCAATAAAGTAGGCAATGCGAGAATTCCCGAACCACTGATTAATGTGATTTCCACATAAGCAACATGATAATGTATTATTTTGTGCATACAATATCATTATAATTATTTGATTAATTGTTAGAGGATTGTTAAACAAGTTGTTTAGCTAATGATTTGCATACAACACACAATATTGATTAAAAAAAAAACATTGGAACAAAATAACAATGTGTTAAATTATATAATAATTATTACAACAGCAATATCTACCACAAAGTGCATAGCAGTTTTTCGTAATATGCACTTGATGTCTAGTAAAGGTAAAAAAAAAATAATATTAACTACAGCCATGCCGTATAAAGATAAAGTTGGAAAATGTGTGCCGGCGGTTGGTTGAAAATTCCATCAGACTAAATATATTTCAGAAAAGGAGTGTAACCACCGGAGGACATTTTTTTTCAACATTATAATATAGTAATAGAAATAATTGTTAAAAATGTTAGAGATTAGTGATAAGCTTTATTTGTCCCAATAATAAAACGTTATTACAAATTTTCAACAATACCTCTCCATCAGCTTTTTGACCAACATGTATAAATGGAAAAAATTAATTTTTTCGTTATTAAAAGGGTATAGAAAACTACTTTAGGGATTAGAAATGTATTAAAAGTTGTCTAGTTAAGTTGGTGGTATTAATCATACATACGATAGACTTAATACATTAGCAGTATTAGTGTTAGTATTACGTAGATATACATCTATCGATAACGATGACAAAGTTATATGTATATGATTTTTTAAACATATCAATGAAATTCAATTTAGTAAACTAATTATTAAAGACAATTATATGATATTGAGTTAAATTATCTTGATACCTACAGTATAAGACAAATATTTAGATTTCAATTAAATAAGAGGTTTTTTTTGTTCAATTCCATAAATGTTTAAAATTTCTTAATTGTTGAAGAAATTTCCAATTGCCGAAGTCCAAATTTATTTACAATGAAAATAAGTGCCATGAAAAATTATAGCATTATTTGATTTTGTATGATACTTGGATGTATGCTAAAAATGTATTTTATTCAGTATTAAACTTCTATGTATAGAGATTACAAAACAATATATTGAATACATTTTTTTTTTAATACTGTTTTTCAAACGAAAAATGTTAAAACAAACGTAATATACACTTACAAAAAAAAATATATTATAAATAATAAAACTGACACTATAAACTAATTATTAGAATCCAAATAATTTATATTTTACTCTTTGAATTATATAGATTTTTTATTTAATATACTTAAACATTTTTGAGAATTTTTATACATTAAAACCAAACTTTAAACGAGTTAACTATTTAAAAGTATTTGAAGACATTTTACAATGTTGTGTTCTATAGTTGTACTTACGAGATGGAAGTTATATAATTAAGAAATAGTAATTAATATAAGTCTTGCAAAGTCTTGCCAATATCCTAAAATATTGTAATGGCTCAAAATTAGGTAAGAACAATATTTCAAAAAAAAAAAAAATAAAACCCTAATACTTTTCAATATAATATTTACAACAGTAAAGTCATACTATATATTGAATTTCTTTAATAAAATAAAATGACCACTACCAACTACATTAAAAATTAACCCATCAGATGAGACTAATAATTGCTATGTAGACGCTGCGTGTCTTCTGAATCATATTATATAATAACGGTTTAATTATTGATACATTTATGGCATAACTCTTGTAAATATCCATTATAATATATATATATATATATGTATACATATTATACACTCTGTTCAAAAACCGGTTTATCCTACATACTTTAAAATAAATAAAGTAATTTAACAACATTAACATAATAATAATAATAATTTTTATTTAGCAAAACAATATACAATTTACACTGATATGTGAAGAAATATGTAAGGCACATGCTTGTAACTCCCCTTTAAGCATAAGATTGTTTTGGGGGGTGCACATAATTCATATTGAAATGTCATTGATATATGACATAATTTTTTTTTTGAATTCCTAGAATCGTCTCTTCTGAACTGGCACTTTTTATTCAATTTAACTCCCAATCGCCAATATTATTACTTTGGAAGTGAATATTATTCATTCATGTTGGGTTCGAATACCTACTCAACAACTAGCTATGATTGAAATTACAATAGTTTTACTCTATATATATATTTGAAACTTACTATAGATTGAGTTCAAAATGAATACTAAAACTTTGATAATCGTGTAATCGAGATTAATCTATATCTATTTGGAAATAATTAGAGACATTGCAGATCTCACAACGCCTCTTTCACATAATTTCCAGTAGTTTTGTCCGATATATACTTGTAGATACTGCTACTTCGAAAAATAATATTTTATAATATACTACATATTGTATTACACATCAACGAGTGAACACAAAACGCAAGAAAACACAATAATATAATAGGGATATATGTCTTCTCCATCATAATCCATTGTGACCCGGCCAATTGCGACAAATCATTCTTGGACATTTCGTGTTCCCGAATATTGTCAGTACGTGTGTTTTTAATACAGATCAAATAAGTGGGAAAAAATAATGATTTTAGATAGGCAATTATAATATACAAAAAATATTGTAAAATGTATGATCAAATAGAATACTGATATTATAGTTTATATAATTTTCATAACGGTAAGCCATTGCAATGATATTATAATTGGTCTTTTTTTTTTGTACATTTGTTACTATTATATAATATTATAAGCTATTTACATTTTAATGGCTCTGAACTAAAAAAATAAACAATTTAAATACAAATATTTTCTATACTACACATATTATTTTCTACCGAGTTCTCGTTGGTACTATTGTACGTGTATAATATGTTAAACTGTTGTACGAGAAAAAATATATCAAAAATAAAATAATATCAAAAATCTATATAGGTATTTTATAATTTTTTGATATACAATTTTATATTATATATTATGTGAACCAATAGTTTTAGAACATTTAATATAATATAAGGTTTTATTCAATTTGATACAATGCTCTATTTTCGTTTTACATTTATAGTTGAACATAGTACTCACTTGGTTAGTTCTTCCTTTCATTTTTTTAAAATTTACAACGTATCTTGAATTTCTCAGATTGTTATACAAATATATATATATTGAAACTCGAGTTTCTACTGTCTAAGCAAACTCTAAAATAAGTAATATGCTTGCAAGAACAAAACAATATTCCTTTGTAATACATTTTGTTTGAATTATTATTTCTACTTTCATACTTTATGGTTCTGTAGATGCAGAATTTGGCTTTAGTGCCGTGATACGCAGTAACCACATACTGCATTTTTGAACAAATCAAGCTTACTATACGTTTTTATACCTGTATAAATTAGAAATGATTCTTATAACAACATGTTTGTTTTTGTTGTTTTTCTGTGTATGTATGCACTAAGATAATACAACATAAACTCCACGATGAGAATATATTATTAATTGGCAAAGCTAACTTTCTTCACGGAATGTAACATACAATTTCAATTGTGTTCCAAATTATTTTACTGACAAATTTCAGTGGTTGAATAAATGCTTTGAAATGAAAAGTTTCTTTGTAAGGCTTAAGTTCAAGGGCCAATTTAATTTGTTACAAAAAGATTACGTCGCAAAATGTATTGCGTGTTTGATGTAACGCACAGAATTACACATGCATACAATATATAAAATGGTTTTATGAATATCAGTTCGTTGAATTATAAAATATTCACTCATATCCGACGTCTCTGGAGTTTCTTATTTTTAACGAAACAAAGAACAGAAGTTAACCTGTAACAGTGGACCCTCACTCCTATTACAGCATATAGGTGCGGTCTGCTTATTCATTACCAAACTGTTTACACTTAATGTCAATTGTTCGGCTGCGCATTCATCACTTATTTAATATATTTTAAAATAATAATACTAAGGATGTAATACAACTTACAAGAATGATGACCACCACCTCAGTGAAAGCCGTTAGACTTTTGTCGATCACTAACCTGTGACTGCGTGTCTAGCTGGCAAGAGATTCCTGGAAACTTTGCAAATGAAGTGGCAGTTGATAAAAGACTAATTTTTTGATTTTACTTGACAATTTCAAGTCATAGATGTCGAGTATATGAACACAGATCATCCATTTGTTTGTTTGTGAAGTAAATAGTTCCACTAGTATATTCTAACGTCACAGCAATGTGTACTGTTAGAGTATAAGATGTGCATTGAATCTACAGCTGTCGTGCGAGTAGCTGCAGTAGCAAATGACTTGAAAATGTATTAAATTTATCAGTAAACGACTCGTAGGTACCTACTATACAACACAAATCTAAATTGGTCGTCAAATGTTAAGTATTTATTTTTTTTTGTCGTCCAGTGTATTGTAATGCTGTTTCTTGACTTCTCATTTAACTTTCCAGATACATCTAAATTGGCCATTTGTTATACGATGAATCTACATCTCCGCTATGTCTGCGAAGTCGTTACATTTGTAATGATTTTGGCACGATCGTAAACAGATAACATGGAAATAATACAAACTAAATTTAAGACTTTTATATTTGTAGGTGCTATATTTTATGGTTTACCATATTCGTTTTACTAAATAATGTACATATTATCAAATTGTATTTAAAATTTTAAAAAATAATCACCAAGTGCTGATAGTTCATTAACAAAGGTACTTTTTTCTTTTATAAAACAATAATTTATAAATATTTACAATGTTATACTCCCCTTGCGGAAGTAAAAACAAAATAAAATTATTGTTATAGTAGAGATAAAAAATGTATAGTTACATCGTGATAATATATACTGCATGGAAAAGGGGCGGTTGATTTGTTGCATACCGAAGTTTTTTTTCAATTCTATGCAAAGTTTTGTCAAAAATTAAAATTTTTATCTAAATACACATTTTTTTTTTTTTTTTTTATACACTTTTGAATACAGATTATAAATTTCAAATTTTAGTAATAAGAATAGCCTTATTATATTTAAATAACTATTAGTACTAAATTAATGATGATTAAAAAAAAAATTAAATTGAATACAGTGATATGTATAATATAGTTGTTTAATAACTTATTTTATTACTTGGGTGGATAGTAAAATTTTAATTTCATGTTTTATCTCAGTAAAAGCTGCTCAGTTTATATATAATATATATGAATGAAAAAAACCATCCCAAAAGGTAAATATGCTTGTCGTAATGCCAAAGTAATAAAAGGTTTTTCCCCCAATATTAAATACTCAATGGACAAAAGAAAGAAACCCTGTACTTGCGTGATGCTTTTTTTTTCTTCTACAGTTTAAAATTTGAAACTTAATATATTTTCCAAAGCGAAATCTTAGCTTCAGTGTTTGATCGTCAGATAAAATATTTAAAAATGTTTAAAGAAATAATATAGAAAAATAGTGTTTTAACTTTTTAAGCTTTAGGATTAATATCATAATATACATAATACTTGGATCTATGACGTTTTGGTACGAACGATTCAGAGCCAAATGTAATATACAAATCTATGTATCATCTATTAAACAATTAATATATTTGTTCATGGTACATGGTCGTTGGTATCATTATCAAAATGGCTCATCAAAGAATATTTTTTTATTTTTTATTTGTTTCTGATTTCATTCGAGCAGCTTCAGAATACTGGCTGGTTTTTATTAGAACATTTTACAATATTTGATTAAATTAGTACCAGTATGTATTAAAACCGGGCAAGAAAGATTTTTAAAAAACGTTTCGAATTGTGTTTTGGTAAATAAATACAAACAAATAATTATTGGTTTGAAAACAACAAGTATTTTATTTAATATAAATCAATAATCTTTTCAATAATGTTATATGATGGTGTGACATAAAATCGCAAAAAAATGATCAAGCGCTGAAACGAAGGTTTCATGTAAACAAATTTAAAATGTGATATAACATTTTCATGTATTTTTCATACAAAATTTTCGAGTGAATAATTTTTTGAATTTTCGGTCATTTAAATGAATGACCGGAATTCCGTACGGGTAATATATAAATATTATAGTGATTAAAAAAACCGTCTATAATATATTCAAATCTTTTATGATAAATATCATCGAAAAAGCCTACACATTTGCTAGTAATTTAAACAGTTCAATGAATGAAGTTTGTGTGATTACAGTATATCAATATACTGTTTTTTGTTCAGGTGTAAATGCATTTTTAGCCATCGAAGTACCGATAAATCAAGTACGTAGATTCGTCTAAATGTCTAACATTCTAAAACTTCAGCCATTTACCAAGTACAATATTATTATATTCCTGCAGTGTGTTTTTACTGGTATTGTTATTAATAATTCATTATCCCACGACAATTGTCAATAAATTGATTACACGTTATTTGTGAAGGGCAATTCTAAAAATATGAAATTGTCGAATATATAAATTCAATATAAAAGTTTAATATGTCACTTGTAATAGAAAGACCATCAGTATTATATCGAGATCCATGATTGGGATCGTGTCTTTCGTTATATATAATAATATATATGTATTGATACGTTTGAATGACTTATGGTTTACGATTTAGAAAGCCTTGAATTCCCACCCCAAACCTCCCCTCCCACTCTACCAGATCCTTTCTATATATAATACACCGTTCTCATCTCGT
>PVMI01063376.1:0-10178 GCA_008528875.1 Aulacorthum solani | reverse complement strand
ATAACTGGGGATGTTCCGTGGTGTATAGGAGAAAAAAATAATAAAACTTTAGAAACCCGGAAACCCACCGCCCCGAAGACGAACCGCTATCATCGTATATAGTGTATTATGTTTTATTATATTCCCGCTAACCCATACCGCCGAGTTTAAATCTGTAGCTCGCGGTATATGACATATATATATATATATACATGTATAATTCACTTAAAAGTAAGGCGAAAGAGGCTGGGGCGGCTGCGGAGGTCGTTATCGGAATTACGAGTTTGAGTGGAGGGGAAAAAAAATAAAAAACAATAACCTTTTAACGATTCGGTTTTAATACCTCGAAGAGACGGTTTATTATACATTACGTTATAATACAGTCGTCCGGGGCGGTGTCGTTTCGTCGAGCATTTAGTTCGGTCTTTTGTTTCCGACGTGCCCATATTATAATACAGTGTATTTGCGAGCGTACTATCGAATAATATTGTAATCTCCGAAATCCGTTAAACGACGAGACCGCGATGGTCGTCATCTGGTGGCCGGGGCGAGTGAATACGGTAGCTTATCATGACGGTGGCACTTGCAGCGAATCACTGGAACATTATACATTACTATTACAACAGGGAACGACAGACAACTTGTATTACATTTATTATAATATCATGTACCAAGTATAGAAGGTACCTACCTATTGTTGTGAGTACAAAATTTCCATTTAGACATTTCTGACCCCCGAAAATGTTCCTAGAAAAATGTTATTATTTTTTATTTACATTAATTCTGTTGTGATGAAATATCAATACTGCGAATGCTACACCAAATATTATCATTACCTATCTGTACTTCTCGATTAAGTCTGAAAATAAAATATTTAAATTAATAAAACGTGTACTGTATATTTTCATTGTTACGAAATATACTTTCAAAACGCAATGAATATCTCTAATTGTTGTCGCGCCTTAAGTAAAAAAGTAAGCTCTATTAAAAAAAAAAAAAAATACTATTTAATTTCGGAATTTCAGAATACCCATTATCGCACTTGCACCTCAGCTTGCAACTAGTGACGAGCATGAGTGACGTTTCCCCCCAGCAACGCTATTTACTATTATTATTATCAATATTATTGTTATCATTGCTTCTAGTCGAGTTACTGTTCCGGATTACAGATCAAACGACCGAGCCGATGTGTAGCGGAGAGTGTGGAGCTCGTACAATATTTTCGACCTGCTGGGCGGCGGCGCTGCAATTAAATCTCTTCCGCTCGGGCACGAACACGCGCGCAATTAAACGTAAATCCGAATAATATCGTAAAGGCTTAGGTATATATACATATACAGTGCACATTATCATACTTATATAATTTAGAGTGGGCATACCCATACGTATATAGGTATATACACACAGACACCCATACGGGAGACGACGTTTTATACGTTCATTTTGTTTTACGACGTCGTTGTCGAGCTATTTTCTAGTCTTATACGCGCACTCACAACACATTATGTGTGTTTAAATGCTCGTATTTTCATCGGACCCGCCGCCGTGTAGGTGTGCGGAACGGCTCTCAAAACGACATAAGTATATATATATATATATATATATGAGTGTGTGTGTGTGTGTGTACACGTGTATATACCGTCTTGCAGAACGTCCTAATGAGACGAGATGGCGGGAGGAGGTGGGCGGCGGGGGTAGCAGAAACTGGAGACCATCCACCGGACCTGTGTGCGTCGAAGTAAACTATATAACTGTATATGTGTACGAACAATAACGATCGACACATTAGGGTTTTTTCTCTTTAAGTACAACAACATAATCTTTGAGCACTTTTATAATATGCAACGCTATACACGTAGTATACGGCCGCTGGAGCGACGCCGCCACATCGTTCTCGCCTCTTTTGCTGTAGCCTAATTAATAATTGTCTCGGGCACAACTGCACTCCGGCTGGTTGGTCAGCAGCAGTTGAAGCGAACGTAACATTATAGCCTCGCAGATTCCGTAAGTGCCACCACCGCCGACGACCATAATAATAGCGTAATATTGTCGGGCGAATTCGGGAGCTTTGTTATTTTTTCGCACTTCGTTTTGAACGGTATAAAATAATATGACGTTTACCCAGGTATACACACATAATGTGTTACACGAAACGATTATTGTTATCGTTGCGCGTATACAGACACTCTGTAAAATATGTATATATATATGTTATATCGAACACGGTAATATTATACACATATACAATTAGGCTGGCATATATATATAATAATAATATATTAATAATATTATTGTATAATCCTTTGTCCGGTGCCGACGAGCCGTCGCCGCCATCGCATCGGCGCAATAATATTTTAATAGCACTTCTTCCGGTGGCGGCGGCGATAACGACGTGTTTTATGATAATTAAACAAATTACACGTTAATTAGCCGGACACGGTTTCTTGGGTTACATTGGCCGATAATGCTAATTCCTCCTTTTTTTTTCCCCCGACCAAACAATGGACGAAAGCAAATATGCCAGATGTTTTTTTTTAAACACTTTTTTAGACCATGACACTCCAATCGGTCGAATGCACACACTACGCACGACGTGTTCCCCCGCCCCTCACTCCTATTTTTCCTCTCAAAATCCCGACCTGTCAATCGGAAAACGTTACTAAAATTAAAAAAATCCAAAGTCGAAATGCAACGGCTCGTACAATGCATCGTCTAAAACACATCCGTTTGCAGCAGTTGAACCTGCAGCATATTATGGCCGTACAACGCTCCTCTCTCCTTCTCTGCAGAAGTCCACTAGTAGCACAACCATACATAATATTATAGACCTATGTACATATATATATATATATTACAAGCGATTTAATTTGTGTTTTTAAGCTCTTTGTACGACGGTACACAGTATATATAAGAGTTTACGACTCTGCTGCAGAGTTTTACTCGAGTGCAAGCCCATAACACTAAATACATTTACTGGACTTGCGCCGCACACAGTTATATTCTCTGTAAAATCACAACGACAATGGAAACCATTAAACGTAAAAGTTTGCATAGTAAAATGTTCGTTACCGACCTACCTTCGCACGTTTGACCTTTTTATTAACGAAATTCCTTTTGTCTCCGCGGCAAATGTCAATACCCAAATAATTGTATACGTATATATATATATATATATATATATATACGCTTATATTATTAGCGTTTGGTCCCATTATTCGGCACAATGCATGACGGTACCTGCGTTTAAAAGGTTGACCACCAAATATCGATATTTGAACTCGTCGTAGTGCTTACCAATAATTGGAATTATTTTTATGATTTTCCTTTTCAACGGTTCCACGTTCAATAATGATAATTCCGGTCGACTGTCGTTTGCAACACGGGTACTTATAATATCATATAAGTAATATAATACACGATATTGTGTTTGCATGATGAGGTTAACACGTGTATTACAACATCAAGACATAATAATTTATAAGTCCAGATACTTTTAAGCGATTATAACACAAACGCTATAATATTAGATCCTGCACAATATAGAAGATTGGTATTTTGTAAATCAATTTTTTTATGCTCCATTGTAACGATCCACAAAAGGCGAAGTCGAATAACGCGGGTGGATAAACAATCGCAAATTTTCCCGACCTAAGACACGGCTGCGATCACCGGAAAATCACACCGATACACAGATCACTGTGGGCACGTGCATTTCGACTTGCGGACAATATGTAGCATGTATTATGTTTTACCTATTTTGCGTGGTCCGGTTTTTAATTTTCTAATATAATATTAATAATATATATGATATGCCGGTTCATTTCCGTCTGGCGTATCAGTTGTGTGTGCATTACACATTATGTGCAAGCGGGGCGGGTCGGGCAGCCGGTCCAATTACGCCTGTGGTTCTATGTAATAATTCGTAAGGGCCGAGAGCAGACGAGTAGACGGAAAAAAAAACAAAATTAAAGAATTTCAATTAAAAACCGCGCCTTTTCCACGGTCCGCTGTGCAGAACACCTGGAAATTAATCACACACACACACACACACATGTATATAATATATATTTATTATTATTATTATTTTTGTTTTTAACTAAAAATAATAATGTGCTCACGTTGTTCGTCGTGTGCGCGTCAAACTCGAGGAACGGCGCGCAGGTAAAAATGATTTTATAAAAGCGATTTTTTTTTCTTTATTCGCCCGGGCCCATAGGTATTATTCACCATTTTACACACACACACACGCGCGCTTGCACGTGAATAATATACATATATATACCTAAGGTAACTGTATGCAATCGCCTCTGAGCGCGTGTGTGTGTAGGTAGTTTATGGGTCGTCGGCTATGGCGGCGACGACGCATTAGACGATCGGCAGCAGCTGGAACTCTACCTGCTGGACCCCTCGAAACCCACACAGACGCACAACTGCAGACGCAGACACGCACACGAGCGCACAAACACACCACTCGGTATGCCACAAGCCCACATTGCATTACGCGTTTTTATTTTATTTTTTCGTCTCTCCACCCCTCCTCCCACCAAACACGACCATCGGCCCCGACCCGCCGACGCCGACGTCGGAATTATTCCCTCCCGTAATAACACACGAATATTATTAGGATTACTATAATGCTATATAGTAAATGCCACACTATATATACTGCACTACAGCCTACTATTTTTTTAGGCCCCCCACCCCCTCTTACGCGTGTAGACTTTGTTCGTCATCGTCATCCCCGTCTCACCCTCTCACCCTTTCCGCGCCCTGGTGATAATATTTTTTTTCCCATTTTCTCTTTCTCGCCGGCCGCTGAGTCTATAAGTTGAAGTGCGCCCCGGAAAAGTTTTTAATGGTCCCTTTAGTTTTCAATTTATGAGTTTCTCCTTGTTATTATCTCTTCCAGAAGTGATGTTTTTCGGGATATTAATATTTTATAACACTCCTCGTCGTATGGAAGTGTAGGAAATTACATTTTTCTCCGGCCGAGTTTACCTCTTTCGTACAAATTTCCATACTTTGTTTTTTTTTACTGTCGAGTACTACGAAACGATTCAAGTGTCGAGTTTTAATATTTTTTTGGAACTATCAAAGCGAAAAAATGTTTATGGTTTTATAATTTATATCGAACAATGCGTGCGGAGACCTAAGTCTTGCCTACACAATGTCATGTAAATGACTGTACATGAATTTGGTAAGTCCATGAAATATTTTGAAAGCAAACAGAACTCTTTAATAGCAACTGTTATTATTCGTGTTTTTTTACGCTGAAAAATGACCACTTGAAAACAAGAAATTGACTATATAGGTCCTACGATAGTTCAAACTGATAGGTATGTATACAAAGCAGTTTTCGAAACTTCCTGTTCCGTACTATCAGTCTAAACAGTAAATAGTATTATGGGCGTAGCAGGGATAAAAATAAAGCAATAAAAAATAAGATTAGAATAAGATAATAAAATAAGATTTAAAAATCGAAATCAAATTTGTTTTAATAACTAACACTCAGATTAAATATTTAAATGTAAAATCGGTTCGTAAAAAATAAATAAAAAGTAAGACTTTTGTTCCGCGCTGCCGTATAATATTATCATATTGTAATAATGTAATACAGTTCGGTATGTAGTATATACAATATATACGTACCTATATGGTATGTACGATGTACCTGTATAATATTATGTTATTATTCAAAAGGGTAAACAAAATACTGACTCTTCTACGTATGTAGATTGAATATTATAACATGACAGGTATGTTTTTGAACAAGATGATCTATCACATATTACGCGCCACGTTATTAATGTAGATTTTGAAAAATTCTCCATTTCATATTACGACCAGGTGGTTGGAGCAGTGATCTGAGTGGCAGCAATAAACTCGTGAAAATCACCTCGAGCTAAACGCAACAAAAGGTATTACGATTATTACTATTATATATATATATATATATTATTATTATATAGTCCTATTATAATGCAGTTATGTATCATATAGGTTCTTGTATGGTTTGAGGTTGGTTTTTTGTTGTTTTAGTTTTGTAATTAATTTTGACGATTGCGTATTATATTATTATCGTGTACGAACTGAAATTAATGTTGAATGTTATTTTATAGTGTACAATATAGGTAGGTACTAATACAAATATTATAATATTTATTCATATATGTGTGTATTTCTAGCGTTCCACGCATGGTGCCTACAATATATATGTTTATACTTACATATAATTTACATAAACACAGTTTATAATAAGAGTATATTATTATGATTTAATATTCATATAAACTATTATAATATTATCATTATGTGTACCATATGCTAGGTATGGCGAAAGCAGGTACACACATTTTCTCTCTATAATAACATCGCGTTTACGGTTTTCGATCGTTTAAATAACATTATTTTCTCCGAACATTTAATACGCCTAATAATATGTATCGTTTATTTCACTTTTTCGGATCGCGTGAGGTCGAGTCCGTATTTTTCGTAGCATAGCCGATACCGAGCTATAGTTGAAAAATAATTGTTTATTGTTATTGTATGAATGAGAGCTGAAACCCCAAAAAGCCGTATCACACCGTAAGAATTTTTTATTATTATTTAGTAAACGCGTCAGTGAAATAATTGTATTATTTCTTATTTCTGTTTTCTATAAACCCGGGGACTACGAGTGTGTGTTCTACCCCGGTTCGCTCATCACGGACAAAATGCAGGTTATCCACCTATAGGTTAGGTGTTCGGTAGCTAAAACGATTTGAAACGTGGCTTTTAAAATACAATACGACTGTGAAATCTGTGTAAAGCAGGTTTTCAATAAGAATAGACCTTTTTTTTTTTGGTGGATTTTTTACGGTTTCGTGAGATTTTGTATTCTAGATGGATTGGGCACACACAATATGGGTCGTATTTTTTTTTTATAAGATCGACAATGCGAAAAAAATAAATAAAAAAATACAAGTGAAAAATTTTAGTGCTACCTTTATATTATATTTATAATTCGTTGTGTTATTTATCCGTTAGGGCTACCAAAGAAATATATTGTGTTAAAACAGTGTTTAAACATATAGTATTATACAATGTCACTCGTGGCGTCTGTGTGCAGCAGTGTAGCCTAAAGATTCGGAATCGAAATTATCAATGGTTCAGCAAATATTATATTCTACTACGGTTTAAATGAAATCAAATGGTAACGATTATTTTATTAAATAATAATTATTTTTGATGCTTTTTACCGAGACTATATCATTCGTTTGCGTTTCAAATAACATAATATTTTTTTGTTTGCTTGGTTATGAACAATATGATAGCGCCTTGTGCAATTTTTCAACGTATTCACATAATAATCATTTCACTAAAAGCTCTTGTACAATAGAACCGGCCTCTTTCGCTCGCAAGCATATATTACGGGAAAATCAAAATGTCATTTCTCTGGTTGCAAGTTTTCACTATCGAAGAAGAAAAAAACCAAATAGTTTTCTCGTTCAGATGAAAACCTAAAATAAAGCCAATTTCTCGAACAGTATTTTACTCTTCGAGTTTATGTAAATATTTTTGGATTATATATGAATATAATAATATATACCTACCTACACAGGGAAATTTATACCGCCGTTATTTTTTTGTTTTGTTTTGTTTTTATACACTGCACCGCCTATAGCATTTAGGAACTATAAACAAATTGGAAAAGTTCCTAGTCAACAACATACTGTGAAAACTAGTGTCCCTGAACAGTTTTTTTTTTGAAATAGTTTCATCATATACATATTATATAGATACGGAAAAAAATATTTCCATATATCTGTTAGATAAGTCATGATTTAAAATTGAAAACTGCAAGCTAATATATATAAGATATTTTAGTACACTCTGAAAATGCTGATCGAAAAACAATGACACTGAGTATAGGTATCAAAACTTTGATACCCATAGTGTAGGACGTTAGGTACTTTTTTAAAAATTCGATTATAATACACCTTTACTATACTCAACACCATGCAGAACAACACCACATCATAATCTGAGATTTTCAATTTTTATTTAGTGTGTTAAAATTTTAATATTTTATCGTAGGCTTATTCAGATAAAAATACAAACACACGAATCGTATTGGATGTATATTTATTATCATACAATTTAGTTTTACCAGAATCCTGCAGGTAAATCTTAGAAAACCATGCATTTTATTATTACTACACCTCTACACTGACAGCTGTGTTTGAAAGGAATGGATTCTTGGAACTATATAGTTCTTTTTGAGTAAAGTACATTGAACGAATTCATTTGTATGTATAAAAGAACGAGGAACGAAACGATATGCTATTAATCCAAAGAAAAATTACTTACGTTTTTCGATCCTTCAAAATTGTATCTACTGTTATTTTAGTAGAATGAGATCCAGTGCAAAACCTTATAATAATAAACAAGCGTTTCTGAATCATAAACCATCCCATGGATGGAGATGACTAAACTCTACAGATACACACAATTTAAAAAGCCATATATTTTTAAATTCTTGTAGATATCATTGCAGTAAATACAAGACATTTAAAGTATCAACCTATGTTATTTTATCAAGAAGTTTTTATTTTCACCGTTATTTTAATTTTATTTTTTTACACCGTGGAACTAAAAAAAGGACTTGGTTTTTCTAAAGAAACAGCAAAAGGACGAATTCCATTTTTTTTTTTTTTTTTTAAAGAACAAGGAATGGAACGAATTCCTATACTTTATAATATGGAACGTGCCAAACATTGGGACTACCAGTTTATATTATAACAATAAGAACGCAATCAATTCGAATCCAAGCCGTGTAAGTACACGCAACGTAGGTACTCGAGTACATAACTGCAGTACTAATAATGGTCGTTTCGTCATATTATAATCGTGCTATTGAATATTCTGTGCAGTGCACTCGTACAAGTCCCAAAACGAATAAAAAAACCAAAAATCACATACTATGTTTTTCTCTCGCGGAGATGATCGATGAGGGGAACAAAATCCTCGAATTTGACGTACATAATTGTACATCGTTTAAATCGACTCAACTGGCTCGGGAGCACACGACACTCGACCATAGGTACATATTATAATATTATTATCATAACGTTACTATTCATATTTCGTAATATCGTTTACGCCGCGGTGCGTCCGACTAGAAGGCCGTGTGGTCGATACCACTGTATGTATACAGAGTGTTCCGTGGACGAGAGCCACATATATATTAATATTTCACGGGGACCCCGTCGTCTGGTAATCCGTCTTCTGTAAAAAAAAAAAAAACCTTCTGTTCAAATGACGTGGCACTATATTATAATATACAATAATAATAAATAATAATAATACGTAATATGCGCCGCTGCCGTATATGTATAATATTATATTATACCTTCGTCGTGCACGCGATTGTGATCGCCGCCGATAAGTGGCGGTGCGGTTATGTATTATTATATTATACCGTCTGTGGGGGCACCCCCGAACCGACGACTGAAGCCGGCCGACTTAGCGGGTCTCCGACGGTCGGCTAAACGCAATCCGTTTGTTTTGTTTTTCGATCGAGGATTAACGCGCAGGTGGCTATATCCGATGACGGATTATGCACGTGTGTATATTGTTTTTGTTTAACGAGTCCCCGCGATGGGGAAGGGGGGCGGATTCTCTCTCTATTTTCAGAGTCTTGTCCGCGATCGAGCAAACCGTGGACTTTGTTCGAATTTTAAATTGTTCATCATCATCAAATTGTAAATATTTTCGTGACGAAATAAGTTTGTTTTTCCGGAAGGTAAGATGAACAAATTTCACCATTGCGGTAAAAACAACTTTGTCGTTAAACTACGCACAAGACTCGAATAAAAAAAATTAAGTAGTTTGAAAATATATATAGCTACAGCGGTAGTCAGTCGGTGGAGGGAAAAGGGGAAAATTGAGAATCCACGGCCAAACAAAAAAGTTTCCAACACCAGAAATTATGACCGAATTACGCCATACACCTTAATATACTTTTTCTCTAATTTAAACTTCAAGGGGGACGATCAAACGAATACCCCCCTACCACTGCTTCGACCCAACACGCAGCAGTTGAAAACTGCTCTGAATTACACATCACGTTGATTAATTTTAAATATATTACTATTACATATTGAACGACGCATCGCGTCGTCCCAACGGATTGCAGCGTATTAGTCTTGTATTGTCGT
>PVMI01063373.1:6931-19402 GCA_008528875.1 Aulacorthum solani | reverse complement strand
GGTGCGCTTCCGATCTGTTCTACTCGGCCCTTGCAATCGAACTCCTGCAGACACAAATAGTGTATATATTATATATATGATATATGAAACTATGTAACCCTCTGTGTGTGTGTGTGTGTGTGTGTGTGTGTGTGTGTGTGTACGTCGTACGAGTATACGGGTGATATATATTCTAGTATACAAAATGTTTACAATTTTACATATTATATAATTGACTTGATAAGATTTTTTTCAATAGTATTGTGTGTGTGAAATAATTTATATTATTTTATGTTCCTATGTATCTATACGAATTTTATTATGTTACATTACCCATATTATATAAGTATAAATGTTAATTTGGAAATTTTGTCACTCATGCTCTCTGAAACTACTCAACCGATTAACTTGATTTTTTCTAATGAAAGAGCACATCGTGGAGCAAGTTTAAGGCATAATTTCAATACCATAAATAACTAAAGAATAGCTCATAAATATTTTTTATTTCAGACACAAAAAATATTATTTTTGTTTATTCAAATGGTAGGCAATGGTAACATATTGCATTACAAAGCTACTTTTATAATCTAGGTATCTATCTAAGTACCTAATGTGAAAATGGAAATTTTGTCAGGCATGTTTTTTGGAACCATTCATTTGATAGCCATAAGGTTTTTTTAAATGATTGCGTACTTCGTGGAGTAGGTTTAAAGCAACACTCAACTTCTGTCCACAAAATATTGAGATATAAAGTAGGAATAAACTATAGTGGCACCATATTATGTCTAGTAAAATATAATAATTTAAAAATAGAAAATAATTTGTAAAATATTGTCTCTGGCGATGTGGGGTAACATGACTATAGATATTGTATTGACTTAGGTAACCATAACTTAGTAATTATATGGTGGTTATTATTTAAGTGGTGGCATTTTTTACGGCCAATGAAGTGCGCTGTATCAGTTAGTACATTATGTATACAATAAAAATATTTATACGTAAAAAATAAAAAACGACTTTATTTATAAACACTTGACTTACTACAAGTTTTCCACCGTAATGGAGTATAATGGAATAAGTATGCATTTTATTCTAATGTATAATGTATTACCTATATCATATTATATATTAATATACAATAGGTGTGCAATATACATATTACAATATTATTTGCTTGCTTATATATTGTAATATTATGCTGCAAGAGACTGGTGGATGAAAAAAAAAATGGTTTTTTACGACGACGATTGTGATTACGGATATTATGACGACGAATGTATTCAGAAATGATTTAAGAAACTAGTTTTATCATCGCACGGCCACGCAAGGACGACAGTGCGACGACAGGGTAGAAGAAAAAAAATGATGCGAAATGCATTTCGGCTTTTTAAATATAGTTAGCTGGCGCCAACACAGACTCGCCACAGACGTTGTAGCGAGAATCGGAAAAAGACTTGGAACGCATAACTGTAGGTTGGACGTCATTACTCGTTATAATTGTATATATAGGTAGTAAAAAACTGGTTTCGCTGTTAAATGCAAAAGACCTTTTTTGTTAGCAAATTGGGTTTTCGGGGAAAACATTTAACGAATTTGTTCTCTAATTTCCCGAAGCAATCGTTTTTGGTATACATGAATTAATCTATGAGATGTGCTTACAATATTCATATTATAAAAAGACTCGTAACTCATTAAGTCATAAGTATGCAATCACAATCACATAATATTATGAGTTTAGGTACCCCTTGAATATTGAGTATTGATTAAACACACCAGTATCCAGTAGTGTAGACATAGAACGATAGAACAATATAGTATAGATGGTACCTAGATGCATAATATGATGTGCAATATTTTATGGTGCTCACATGTAAGATTTTGTTTTTGAACAGTAAACTATTTATAATTTTTATTCACTTATTAGTCTTATTACAGAAATTTATTGTGTCATTTTTATATAGATTATAAGTTATTATTAAAATGAAAAAAGAAAAATATTTTTTGAATTTTATCAAAATCACCAACCCACTGACATGACACAACGATAAAAAACATTTACAGAGTGCTCCGGTTGTTGCAATGCTCACACTTATCAATTTTTTTTTTATTTTTTCAAGTAATATACAATCTGTATCATTAATACAATAAGAATATATGCTAAGAGTAATATGACAGGAAAATAATATGATGAAAGGAGCCACCCATTGATGACACTTTCTGTGTATACCTTTTAATGTAGGAAATTGGAAACTTTGATAATATAATAGTTTATCAACAATATTATTCAGTACTATACTAATGTTAGTTATTACTCCTTAAACACAATAAGATGTTTTAAATAATAAAAGATTGATTTTATTATGTTAAGTTTGCACCAAATGAATGTAACAAATAGTTTAGTTTTAGTTAATAGGTACCTAGGTACCTAGTTAAAGTTATGCCATAAAACGTAAAGAGGAAGGTTCAGAGTTATAAAACTATTTAGTTTATTTAAAATTATTAATTTTTAAGTGAAATAATAATGCCTAATGAAGAATTGTGTCCTTTCTCTAGCTTTATTTTTTACCAAAAATAGCTCGATAATAGTTATTTTAACCAATGATGAAGAAATGTATTAGATGTTTTTGTTGCAGACGTCAAACTAACAAATGTCGATTTATCACAATAATAAAACGAACGTTTAAATTATTACGTTTAATACTGCAGTATTACAATATATTATTATTGTGGCTGCTACTTACACGACATATTATACGCTGCAGCGTGTCTCTGATCAGCGAACTGTGAAAAATAAACCAGTTTTAACACCGTGTTTTTTTTTCTTTCATAAATAATGTATAGGTGTTTTATTAATAACTCTATATAAGATGATAATTTTACGACAACCGGTCTCCTCTAAATGATATTAATTGGATAGCCGCCACGAGTCCACGACTATACTCGTCTGCAGCTGTAGGTATGTAATATACAGATGTTACATTATATACCATGTATATATTTTAAAATATAAGGTACGTGTAGTAATAAATATGTATTACAGCTTTACACATATAATGCAAAAATATATAGGTACCTACACGGGCAGTCGGACAATATATTATGTTATACACGGACTAGCGCGCTAGCTGATATTATGGTGTGTTTCTGTCAGAACTGAAAAGTGTAAGACTTGTCTGACTTGGTATACCTACCTGCAATTTCACACACGATTTCACCTGTAAAATTATGAAGTTTGCGATACATATAAGCTTACCACCGCCTATCTACATGTGCGCATATATATATATATATTATATATTGTGTGTATTCATGATTCATTGAATATATGGGTTGAGACACAGTAGGTAAGTACACACACACCCTGGTTTTAGTATTTTTAATAATTATCGTATTTATTTTACAAGTGTAACTGTACTTACAGTAACATAGCGCGTATGATGTATGTTCTTATTTTTATTCGCAAAACTGTAAAAAAACATTTTTCCCAATTAAAGAACTCTGAATATATTTATTCGAAACCGCAAGCAGGCTTAACGGCTGTGTGTCAGTAATCAGTATGTGTTTTATTATTATTTATTATCGTGATAAAAAATTCTTAATACTTGAGAATTAGCACATTGAACATAATATAGTGGTGCCCGGAATTGATGAGTTAATTTAAACATTTTGAATATTTTTATTAAAAAATAAAATATTATTTATATTATGACATTTAAATTTATATTTTATAAGTATTAAAAATAATGATTCTCCAAAGGTATTTAAACCGAAGCCATTAAGAAATATAACTATATCAATAAAATATATATCTTAACATTAAAATATATGATTTAAAAGCCGTGATATTATTTAAAGGGCTTATTTATTTTAATATATAAATAATTGTATGGTTAGGTAGGTAATATAAAATACAATTGCTTCAGTACATTTGAGGAGTCAATAATTTGATTATTTGAATTTATCCATACCTCCATATAAATATGTAGGTATAAATACAACAAACGATTCGTTTTTTTTTTATTAAGTCGCAAGAATACTAGATGTCTATACGCCAGCGTCACTGTCTTAAGTCGTAACGGATGTTTATTCCTTCTGTGGTGGTGATTTATTTGGGTCCACTTATAAAACATAAATGCACTATTCGAATTGGATACACCGACCGTATTATACCTATATGTGTATAAGAGATTTATTACATGTTATTTTTTTCATCTTCGACCGATTTGGATAATCTCTTTGAGCGCAATAATATTATAAACGTATATAATATAATATATAAATATCACATAAATGTGTGTGTGCGCGCACGCGCGTATGGTTGTAATTTTTTTTTTCAAGGTTATGGCTTGTGATACATACGACGACACACAGGTTTTCAAAGGTTTCCATTGTAATTTTACTCGCCACCGCATTTCGTCTTCGTTTTAAACACACACACACACATAATGCAGTGGCCAACGTCCATATAGCGGAGACAATATTATAATATAATATGTAGGTACCTACCGACTATACCAAAAAGGTTAACGGAAGAACGGCGGCGACATCCAATAAACGTATATAATATAAGTATAATACTCGAACACTCATAGGATAACGATAATAATAATATGTACCATGTACGTTATATGGCAGGACGGGAGGGATCCAAATACCCGCCTTATACGTATGTGTGGCACAGAAAAATCATTGTAGGTACATTTGAAACGATAACATCCTGCAAACGGATTCGATTGTATAGGAATTCGGACAAAAACTGGTTTTCGAGTATATTTTAAATCTTATCTATATATATATTGTTTAGAAATTGTAGAATATTTTCATCGAAGACAAAATCTGATGTATGCAAGATTTTTTTGCGCGAATGGTGAGTTCAACGCGTAGTTAGTTGTGTTTATATATAATATATGATTGTTATAAGTTATCACTCCATTGGCTATTTTTTTCTGATTTTATGGAGTGCACACTAGTATTTGAATTTGATTGCTAATGATTGTGAAGGTAAGGGTGTGTTATTTTTTTTAACAATTATATTATGTTTGTTACATGCACAACGCTTTAAAATTGTAATTTTTAATACCTGTAATAACAAAAGGCATCTACTCTCAACACTGTTAGTTTAATGAAGTGCGTTACTGTAAAGTATTTATGATTTTGATTTATGATTTAATTTTTATCATGGTATTTTATTTAACAATACGTCATAAATAAAGGATTATTAATTATACTTATAAAATCAGTAGGAGTATTACACGTAAACTGTCTTGAAGAAAGAGATTAACATCCCTGTAATATTATGCCATTGCCCTAGTGGCCTAGTACCGTATTAATATAAATATCATGTACTTCTAGCTATAATATTTACATCATATTTATAGCTCAAATATTATAATATACAGGGTTATTAAAACCAGCATGCTCACCCCCTTTTTTATTTAATATGCTGTTATTCAAAATCTTTAAACATACTTAAAGGTCATATTTTTAAATTCTTGAGATTTTGTTCTCCTGTGGTGATATAAACATCTGTTTTATAAATGATAACCTCTGACACTTTTTTCTGTAAACTGTTTAGTAGATATTTTCTTTGAACATTTTGATGAATTCAAAATACGGACCAGTAATTTTGAAGTTATTAAATGCTTATTCTAAGAATAATAATTTTTGTAAAAATGGTTTTGCAAAAGTATAAAACAGATGTAATATTCGATCTAGTATTTATTATAATTAGTCTATTTTTGCAAAAATTATTAATTGGTAAATTAATATTAATCACCAACACTTTTAAACCACAATAGTAACTTCGAAAACCATTATCATGGACCTTGGAATTTTGATTTTGATAAGCAACATTTTCGAAAAATTATCTGGCAAATAAATTACATTCAAAAGGGGGGTTTCTATTTGAAAACATAAGTTTGGGTCGTTACAGGACACTCCTTAAGTACTGCAAACAAATCCAAGAATCTAAAAAAATGGTCTTTGAGTACAAATTTAAAAATTCCAAAAAGCAAATAACCATTTACGTGGATATATGGATGATTAGTGATTACAAATATATTGCATGTTATTGTGTTTTAAAGTTTAATTTAACAGCCAGTGGTTTTAGCGCTTAACATTATACATTATTTTTTTTACAAAATTAAAATTAGTATTCGGTTTACCTCCTATTGGAATTCAATGAAATTGTGACAAAATAATTAATTGTTAAGTATATTTTGAACTCGTACAGTTTTGTTTAATGGTTTTGAGAGTGGTTATACTATTACGGTTATTATAGTCGGTATTGATTTAATACTATTGTATATCATATGTGAAAGTGTAATTGTTTGAAAATAAAACAATATAAATATTGAGGATAGAGAATAATAATTGTAATTTGTAATACCTATATTTTGCATTAAAACAGTTATTGACCTGTATTTCTCTTACATTGAGTGTATTGTAATTAATTCACTAACGCGTAATTTTTTAAGTATAATATAGAGCTATAGGTATTATATTTTTTTTCAAAATGAGTTTCATAATCTACAGGTACTTATGACTTTAAATGTAATAGTTCAAATACGATTTAGGATTAACTATTGACTCTACTATAGTAATTTGTAAACTGTATTAAGTTTTATTTTCATAACACATTACTTATTTTAAATGTATGTTCTGTTTTAAAAAAATCTATATCTGCCAATAAAATATTTTATTTATTATAAAACTCAAATTAATTGACAACAATTATTTTGAAAGATTGTCGATAACTTGTATGTATAGGTACATAACACTCGATACAAATAAATAATGGGTTTCCATAAACAACTCGCTTTGAGCCAGGTGTGCCGATAGTATTGTGAAGTCAACCCTAGACACGCCGGCACCAATGTTTTTTTCTCATACCTCATGTATATGGTTTTTTTTCACCCGAGGGCTTATAAATGAAAAGGTGTTTGAGACACGCCCAGCTAATAATCGACCTCATAAAAACTATTTCAAGACGTGCCAGACAATGTGCCGCCTCTGAACCGAGATCCTTGAGGGTATATTTTTTTTCTCTCGAAAAATCATTCAATACAATAATACTATACAGTCAAGCATAAAGACGAAACGTGGATAATAATTAACCTAGTTATAAAAAATATATATAAGCATTTACTGGGGGTGTTGTATCGTTTTATAAAACCGGACTGAACACTTTGGAGTGAGATATTATATATTTACTCAGTTGGCGATAATAATTAACTCCAAGTCAGATAGCTATTTGGGTAAAGCTTTTTTTATTTCGGGTATAAATTAATATCATGATAATAATTATGTTTAGACGAATATAGAGTATCAATACATAGGAATAATCTTATTATGAATAGATGTTTGACTACAAAATATGTAATCGTACTTTACGTTTTTTGAAGACTTGCTATTTTACATTACAATTTATAATACTACATTGTTTTTGGGTTAATAGATTTGTTTTATTGTACTGAGCGTCGAAGCATAAAAAAAAATTGAGCTGCTCACCTTGTTTGGGACCGTAGACGCGAAGCTGGTCGAGGAAAATAACAACAACATCCATGGCAATAGCTCAGCGACTGAATGAAAGTTCATGACGGTAATTGACGTGTCATTCTTCTCCGGGGAGTTCAATACTTCGATCTACCGACTTCTGCAGCCGTAGCACGTGTGCATTAATCGTCTTGAGCGCATGTCTGTACCCAGAAAAAATGTATATAATATTGATATACAGGTATAAAAGAACATATAGGTAATGCGTTTAATTATTATATTATAATTGGAAAAAAGGACACAATTTATGGTCTCGTTTAACATGTTCTCATCGCGAGATGTTTTCAATAGACATAAAATATATCTAGATGGCTATTATACATATTTATGTACCTATGTAGTGCACCTTGTAGACTTATACCTACTTTATTATACAGCATCCGGAGGATATATCCTAGTTTTTTTTTATACCTACCATTTTTTAATTAATAATTAATATTGTCATCGTAATCAAGAGGCATCGAAACTTTCACCACTTCGTGGTACGATCAATACAAATATGTCGAACAAATAACCAACACCGTTAACGATGTCTATTTCGGGCTATAACTGAACTATAACGATAGAGCCGTGAATCGTAATGGTATATGATTGTTTGAAAGTTTTAAGTAAAATCGTCGGTTTAGTCGGTATAGTCATCAAAGCATTACAGTTTATATACGCGATTAGGTAACAAACATAATATTATTACAAGATCAAGAGATACTCGATATATAATATAATCAATATTATATTGTTAAGTTTTAAATTATATTTCAAATACACTGATGAAATCAGTACTACTAACAGTTTTTTTAAATGTTTCTTTAAACTCCAGTCACGAATGAGCAAATAAAATGTACTTAATGTCCTTTATTTGTATTTAGTGGATATTAAAACTGGAATTATAGAAACGTTTTCTCAAACAAAAAATGGAGAGTAACAGTTTTTATTTGAACTTAAAAAAAAATTGGAAGGATCATTAAATAATTAATAATCATGATAATTAATAATGTACCTGAGCAAATCTTCGATAGTCTTGATGTCCAACTGTATACCTTATGTGTAAGTGGTCGCAGAAGTTTGTCATATCACAATATTATCATCGTTGCGAACAACGTAACGGACGCAGCAGAAAAATAAACGGAACGAACCATATTGAAAAAAAAATCACAAACCGAAAACGACAAGTGTTCAATGAATTCGCGGTAAATAACGATTTAAAAAAAACTATGATTAAAATGGCTTAAAGATATCAACGACGACGATATAGGAGCGGGATAAAATACGAGTCGTATATCCTAGTCGGTTTCTGAACGATCATACGGTAATTAATAGCATATAAAACTTAATAAAACAAAATAATATTATATTTTAAGCATAATATTAGAGGTACGTCCTCGTGTCGTGGTATACTCGGCGGACCGTCGGACCATACTCTTACGACACGTACGGCGCGCGTAGCTAGAAGAGCCGAACTGCGCGCACATATATACACACCCACCGCGCGCACAATAAACGCACACACACACACACACACATACACACACACACACGAACCGTACACACACACATATAGTAATGATAATAAAATAATATATATAATACTCACCACTCATTCGGAACGGGTCGGTGGCGGGTCAGAACGGTATGAAAAAGGTATAATACATAATATAATATATATAATAATAATAATAATACGAGTCTCGTCGGGGTTCTGTGTGCATGCCGATAGAGAGTTTTTTTTCATTTTATACACGCGTACAATATCCACATATTATACAGGGTGTTTTACCAAGCATGCTTACCCCGGATTTATTATTTAACCGTGCGTTTATTATTTTATTTTCGAAAGCACCCTGTTCATGTATAGGCGTTAAACAACAAACTGGCCGCTTATGCCCAGAATATTATATTTTATGTACCTTATATAGTATATATATATATATTGGTATGGTTAACATAAAACCACCCCGTCGTAAGCGAAATAGCCGTTCGCTGCCGACCGCGGCAAATTTATAATTTACAATATCGTCTTTTATACAGATATAGGTATACGTTCAAAATAGTATAGTATGCTCAATAGGCGTTTAGTTGGATAAAAAAAAATATGGTTGTTATTGTTTCGTTTCTTGCGTTTCGACGAATTGCAGGTGTGGAACGTAATACATTTCTAATATAAGGGCGTACGATTAAAAAAAAAAAAAAAAATATCCAATAATTAAATTATGAACATCGATTTTACATAAATAATACTAGAGTATAAAATGTAACTTTAAAAATGTGTTTAATGATTATATGCATAGAGTATGGATGCCGTAAAACCGTATTTATAAATGAAATTATGAAACTTTAATAAGATAGATATACTTACTTTCATTGAAAATACACTAACAATATTAATCTTTATGAAGTTAATCTTTATATTTTATACTTACCTACTAGAATACCTAACATTTTTATATTATTAATGCGGTTGATAACTGTTCAGGAATGAGGACGTTGAGTTGTGTATATACATTCTAATTAGTTCATATTCTGTTTTAGTCACTATGCCTCCTATTTTACTTTTCATAACAGCTTATTATCTTTTAAGACCCAACAATCATTTTAAAAAAAATTATGTATTTATTTTCATAAATTTTTTGATGAAAATTAATGATTGTAATTTATTTTTTTTAAATCGGTAAAAAATATTTTTACAAATTAGATGTTCCAAAAATACAGAACTTTTATAAAGTATTTAAATGTCACTAACTCGTTATACGAGGTATTACAATATACTGAGATATGTAACCCCTGTAACTTCTTATGTAGGTTAGGTGGCAATAGAATAAAAAATACACGAAATAAGCTATACAGTGCATCTTGTCGCATGAGTTCCACTTTCAACTTATTTTAAAATAATATTTTTGTGCTAAAAAAATTTGATATAATTGAAGTGGTCTATTCTTCAAATAAAAAATAAAAATAATCTATTATAATTAAAATAAGCATAACAGGTTATTCGTCTATATTAAACAATTAAAAATCTCTTAATACTATTAGTAGACGCCATAATAAATTAAATAGTAAATGGTCTGACCAATCTTCATGAATAATTGTACTAATCTTATCGCTGTATCTTAGTACCTATGACTTTATATTGTTGTTTACCAAAATCAAAGTATGCATTTGAAGGAATACATTTTTGAAGAACAATTTTACAATTCCACCTGAGGCAACTTTTCGTGGTTATTCTTACTACTATAATATACGTCTAGACGATTAAGATGAAATTTATAAATTCAAATTATTATTCGTTTTTATTAATATTCTTATAAACAATATGAGTTAAAGATGTGACGTGTTTAGTGATTATACCTACCATATTAATAAATACTATATAATACACTTGTAATAATAATATAAAGGTGCATATTATAGGTATTCCGTAGTTGTCCTTATCCGGTTTTACTTGGAGGGCAAGTATCGTTTTACCAGAGAAAAAAAACGCAATTTAGTTACAAGTATTTTCGTTCGTATAAATTTATTTCTGATCATATATTTTTTTCTTTATTGAATTCCGTGGGTCAGTTTTTTATTTGATGGCGCCAAACCTTAGATTATTGTAGGTATGTCATTATTCATAGTTACGTATAATAATGTATGGTGGTCCGTAGATGACATTAGTACCAGACTAGAATAATAGAAATTATGAGAAACGAGGATAAATAAATACTCACTGTCTGACAAAAAAATAAAATGTCTACGACTAATGGAGATATGTCACCCCATAAAATTACCTAGAAGGCTGTTGCAGTAGTAATCTGCGTCGTTATAATATTAAAATAATGATAGTAAAAAATGAATAGTTTATGCCAATGTTCGCTATTCGCTAATGGAATTTATCTGTCTAGAATATATATAGGTGCAGTGTATATAATTCGATATCTATAGTATATATTAATATATTATATACTAATATATTATACCTCTATAAAGACTATACAGAGACATAAAATAGGTTTCGTTTTTATAAGTCTTGACAAAATCCGTTGATTAATGGTGTTTATAATTTTCCAACTATAACTCGAACGTTTATCGTTTATCTTAAACATTAGATAATAATTACTCGCACTGGTTCATAGTCGTGTATTGGATATTTTTAACACACATCATAAATAGAGAATTAAAACTAATTTTTTTATTACTAAATAAAAAAAAAATTTCAATTTACAACATTATAATAAGATCGATAATATACTATAATTTAAATACTTTCTTTGAACAAAATTGATGTTTTTAATTTTTTTTTTTTTTGTCGATGGACCAGATGAATTTTAAGTCTTATGAAATTTAAGATTATTAAATCTTTATTTTAGTTTACCTATTATAATGTATAATATTCGCATATTATGAGTATAAGTATATTTTAAATATCTAGTATTAGTCGTACTTATACATCGTTATTATTATTTAACTATTATTATTTAAATTTATGTTTTATAATAGAATCCAAGTCTGCTGCAAATCTACTATCATTATATAGTGTATATTTCAAGGGCCACGGGCCATGGCATATTAAAAAGAATGTCTCGAAGTTAAACAATTAATACCGACATATACCCGTTAGCATGAATCACGAGTATTGATGTACGTATCTATGTGGCTATATTTTAAGTATTATATGTTCTATTAAATAGGATATTAATCCTTGACATATTTTATGTATTTCTATAATTCTATCCACTTCAATGGCAAGCAAACTCAATGGTCTTAATTTAAATATTGCATATATGTACAATGTACTATTCATTATTGGTACTAGTTATACTACTATATTAGGCTTAAGCCTATAGTCTACTGGAGTGTAAATACTAACATACATTATACATCTATCCTAGTGTACATATATAGGTACCTATAGATAGAAAAATACGGTAATCATTAATGATGAGTATAGGTATAGCTGTGATA
>PVMI01063366.1:0-11300 GCA_008528875.1 Aulacorthum solani | reverse complement strand
GAGAGTGGTGGTTGAGTTTGAGTACACGGTTGTGTGTGAGGAGAGGATTCGTCTATAAAAACCCCAGGAGATCACGCATCCGGGACCTAGCGACACCGGACGAAACTTGACACACATTGATGACTTCGGCCAACCATCGTGCCATACCAGGCCCTATTATATTCTCATTATTTTTGTATTTATTGCATAATACATATTTTTTTGTGTCCCTAAAGTCAAGGTTTTCAACCTATCACTAGGTAGTTTAAGCTAATTAGCCAAGTGGTCTTTGGAATTCAAGACCCTTTCCTACGTATTCGGCATTGTTAACTTAACTATTCTACCTCCACTTTTTTCCTTTTCCCTTCTCTCAAAACTTACAGTCCAGCCACACTCTTCTTCGGTCTTCTCGTCCATCACTCTCTCTCTCTCTCTCTCTCTCTCACTCACTTCTCCCACTTCTCTCACCACTCCTTATCATACAGTGACCGAACTACCTCACCCTATTCTCTCTTGTTTTTACCATCTGCCATACTCACACTCTTTATCTTCACCATCTCATCACCTGATAATCGGTGAAAATATGTAAGTATTACTTTAAAAAAAAAATCATACCTGACCAATTTTCTAATTTTTATCATGATTTTATTGATATCAAGAATAGTGCTATACCAGTAGTTAAAATATAAAATTAAATTGAAAAGTTGCGAGCAATACAAACCCTGATCAATTAATAATATTAAAAGGAAAACTACTGAAAAATAATAAAGTACGTACCCCATATCTGAACATAAATCTGTCATAAAACTTGTCTTTAAAACACTACCATGTCGACACATTAATTCACACTGCTGAATATGATGATATTCTATTCCCAGTTGGCAAATTTTCACGGACAAATAAGATCTCTGAAATAACACGCAGCCAGTAAATTAACGTTCAACAATATTCGTATAACCTATGCGTTTTAGACATTATAGTTATCATAGGTTTATATAATATGTGAAAAAAATATTTATTTGTATTTCAATAATCCTTTAAATGTTTAATTTTTATTATACCTACCTAGTTATATAATAATATGTGTTTTTTTTCAGAAATAAATTCTGTACAATGCATAAGATAAAAAAAGTATCTACCATGGTCAATGAATGTTAATAGTTATATTATTATGATTTATGAGCTTTTAAAATATCCATTATTTGAGTTTATTTGTCGATAATGATTAAGACTTAAATAATAGCAGTAGTCGTGCGTTCCTCTTACAGATCTTTTTTTTTATTTTGAATTCAATTTACATTTAAACTTTTGGCATTTATTCAAATGTAGGTATAACGATTCATTACTAAATATATTGCATATATTTTATCGAAAAAATCATAAAAAATATGAATAATCCCTATTTCACGTCTAACGTAGGTTGATCTGACTAATACAACTACAAGTGTGTAATTTATTTTAATCATAATCCACTTCTGAGTTCTGAAAACGTCTAGAAAATAGTACGTTTTAAAACTGTGAGCTTTGATAGCAACCAATTTATATAAAAGTGTACTATTATAATCAATAAAAATAATATTATAGTAAAATATATAATTCTAAAATTTTCAAAACCTATATCCAAGGTATAAATTTTGCTAAATACTAGTAAATGTGAATTGTATAATGTTTATAAAATATAAATAGTATATTTATTTTATTTAGTAAATTACTATTTGTAATATTATCAATGTTTTTTTCTTCTGATTTAAATTTAAAATAATACATTGAATATTTATACCTATTATACTTTTATGATTTTTATATTTTTCTTATTTATTTAATATTGATTTAGCTGTATAATGATTTTTGATTAGATTTTGAATATTATTTTTTTTCTGGCGAACGAAGTATAATTTTTGCGATGAGCTAAAATGAAATTATGGACAATATTGAGCATTGCACTAATTTACCTATTTCCCCTATACACTACGCCGCGCACCTGGCAACACATTATGCCTGTATGAAAAATTTAAAACAATTTATAACATACGAGTATTACTTACCAGTTACCAGCTATATTACACGGTGTTGCCCTGGGGAGTTACGAGGGTTTCATAGAATAAATATTATCTAAACCTTCCTTAAGTTATCCAAATCGAAATACGAATTTTTAGCAGGTATATAAACCTCATCTATAAGATTTTTCCACTTATATGTTATTATAATAATTGTAGAGTTCAATGATATTCAAATGTGCTTTTAATAATAATATAATTAAAGTGAAATGTTCCTCCAAAACTCCGTGATCAAAAAAAAAAGAGCGATAAGGGACAACTTGCTATTTTTTTTTACATTACATATTTTAGAAAAAATTGTAGTTATATTTACGTCTTACCATAAAATATATTATTATTTATTATTTTTTAAAAGATAATTTTGCTTAAAACCTATGAAAAAATAATTTTGCATGAATACATTTTGTCTATACTTTGTAGCCTGTACCTACCTAAGTGTGCCTAAGAAAGATAATAAACAGTGCACAAGTCTTTAATATTCTTAAGACGGTGTTAAGATAGTTATAGTTTATCGTATATAAACAATAGCGTATTAGCGTATTTATTATTATAGGTGTAGAATTTTTAACAATGGAACTATGGAAGTTATCTATAGGTTTATCAAAAATATTATTTATATTACATCTTAGGTACCTACATCTATATAAAATAGGTACCTATATAGGTATGATATAAACTATTTGAGTATTTAACAATAAAAATATTATGCATATAGTTATAATTTAAAAGATTCCAGTATTCCACCAAAATCGAATATGGGTAAAATTTATTATTTATTTATGTATATCATAATTATTCATAAATGTATGATACTATAATATGTAAGTGCATATGTATTAATGTATTATTATTTTTCAATTAAAACTTGTATAATTCTAAACTCTAAAGTAGGTAGGTACAGTGGCGTAATTGAGGAGGGCCTCTTGATTACCCCTTGACATTTTTGTGGGAGGGTGAAAAGGTATTATTTTCCTCCTCAAATAATCCAACAATACAAATCTTTGAATCCATATTCTTAAGTTAAGAAATAATGCAAAATATTTAACATATTAGGTATAATAATAACATAAAATGTCTTGATATTTTATTATATTTATTATTGATATTGTATAATAATTACCTACCTTAAACATTTTTTGTATTAATAAAATAATTAACATTTTTTTTAATGAGATGGCACATAAAAAATAATGTATATATGGATTATTATTACTATAGTTATTATTTATATTATTAATACACATTGTTCCGTCTTCTGTGTTATCATAAAATGTATAAATTATAATAATATACTTTTTACTCCACGAAATGGTCTGTGTCACCGACTTTTTTAGAGGTTATGTTGTTAAGCTTTTGTTATCGTTAATTTGTTGTATTTTATAACTGAACTCGAGACTGAACTACTCTATAGTCTATAGTGAATACTGAATAGTTGAATAGTCTTCACTCTGACTTGTTTAGAATTTGAGTATCCATTATCCATTAACTTTTATCGAATATTATTTATTTTTATTCAATTTTTCTTAATTAATTGATCGGAACTACCATTCGCTGACTAAATTTGGATATCAGTACTCGGCTGTTTGTCTTTCGAAACCAATGGTTCGTGGTAGTGGACGTGTCGGTATGAATAGATTTCCACCATCGTTAGCCGGTCCAATGGTTCCTCCATTCATGTCTCGCAGAGTGCCAAGACATCCTTTCGATATTGTCCTTTGCGAAGGTGCGTTCCCTCGTGTGAAGCCTGGTGCTCATACTACAGAGGAATCGGCTTTCAATGCTGTAAGTGCAAATCCATAGTCTCGGAAAAACGTTTTCAATGTATACATTTTAAATTTTATTATATTATGCATTTACTCTTCAGGCTTTGCTCAAAAGAGCGCAGGTGTTAACACCCACTCCTGAAGATCACTCATCCCTGTTGGGAGTTGTTACCAAGATACAGTCTATACTGGATAATATTATTATATCCCCAGGCAAAACTGAAGTATCTGTAGGTTGATTGTTACAGAATATATTTTTAATTATTATCAATTTGTTATATTATATTATTATGTTTACATAACAGATAGAAGAGGTAAGAGTAGTTGGATCTTTTAAAAAAGCTACTATTATGAAGGGTCATACTGTGGCTGACATAGTAGTTATTTTTAAAACTTTACCTACTAAAGAGAGCGTGATCTCTTTGTCTCAAAGAATTATAGCAGACTTCAGAGAAAACTACCCTACTGGCATGCAGATTGCTGATGGTTGGTTTAGAATTTGATTATCCTTTTTTATGATGTTCATAATATTTAGTACATTTGTTTTTTTATAGATGTTTTGATGGCTCCAGACAGTACTGGTTTTGATGTTATTTCATCACAAGGCACTGTGCGCATACTCATTTCCACGATATCTACAAATTTAAAGAAGCTTACGTCTGGCCTACACTTAGATTCAAATGCAATGAAACTACACATGGGTGCAATACGTCATAGGTGATTTCCTATTAAAATAATTAGTGTGTTTACTGTTAATTTTTATATATCATACTTATAATTAATTAGTAATTTCTTCAGAATTACTTATTAAATGTTGTATGATATAAAAATGTAAAAATACATGCTTATACATAGGTAAATAATTGATTATAAGCAGAGGCCGTGACATAGTAATTATATATTTGTTTTTAAAGATCCTAGGGTTATAAATTTGTTTCACGTAATCAAATAGTAAAATATAAAGTGTGTAGTTACATATGTATGGATGAACATTGTTTTACGCTTCTATAATCATTTTAAAGAGGAAATATCTAATAAATTATCTAGACATTTTTGTATTAATATTATTATGTAAGAGTTCATCAATCAGTTTATATTTCTGTAATTATGTTGGCCATAAAACAATATTACAAAATTTATTGACCAGTAAGTTGAAGCTGTTTGATAATTCCATTAATAAAGCACTACACGGGCCCTATTATTGAAACACATACATCAATATTTTTCAAGTTTCTAGGTATTATCATTTATTGTTTTCTTTTCATTGTGTCTTGAAGATAGCAAATTACCCTCTCGATTATATTAAACAGTCAGTCCAAATCTCATATACTCGTGTGCAGTGTTTTTATTTATTCAAAAACCTAATTTTTCCATGTAAATAATTTTTTAATAATGCCTTAGGATAAACTATCATCTTACTTGTTGTCTTTGAAATTATGTTTGTGCATTAGTTTGCAATTGACTTGAGTGGTGTGTTACTAAGTCTTGTGATATTTAAAATAACCACGAAAAAAAAATTCAATGTCACTCAACAATCTAATAACCAAAAAACAATTGAATGCAGTTAAAAAACAACAATTGGTCACTTATACAAGAAAGAAAACTTCATTTAATTAAGTTTTATGTTCTGCTTTATTATTGACTAATATTCCATTGACTTATTCATGGAAATTGTTATTTTTGGGAATGAACACCAGGTAAATGTTCTAACAAATGCAGCTTTGGGATACTAATGCATAAATAAAATTTATGTAGAACCAATGGAAATTTTTTTTTCCATATTTAAGTACTTAAATGACTGTTGCGTATAAATGCTATTATAACAACCTTTTATTAAAACTACAAATCCCAAGCACTGACTAAAAACTATTTTACTCTGTTCCCCTTAAGTTGACCTACTTACTTCCATGTACACTGAGCCGCCAAATGTTCAGACCCTCTCGTTCAGAGACCTGGGGTCTGTGATTGGTTGGCAGTCTTTAGCTATCAGAATTGCAGTACAACGTAAATAACATGTGCAGTCTCGACGATTCCCACTAACGCTCCAAGGAAGTGTTAACATGTGCAACCGCTACCAGTTTTTGTAGAGTGGGCCAACTTACGAAGAACAGAGTATACTGTTTTGAGTTTTATTATTTAAATACTAACATTTTAAATTACAATGTCAATATCAACTAAACCTTTTTTTGTTTATTTGTAGCCGATGGTTTGATGACAATGCCTCTCATTCATCAAATAAGATGCTTGTTAGGCTTCTGAAAGATTTACGTAACCGTTTTAGCGGGCTAAAATGTTTAAATCCATGGATGATAGACTTATTGGTTAGTTTGAAACTTAAAAAATTAAAAATTGGCGAAACTACAATCATGATTTTTTCAATACATTATGAAACTAACACACAAATTATTTGTATTTAGGCTCATCGTTCGCTGTTAAACAACAAACAAACATTACCCATTCAGATAGCCTACAGGAGAGTCATACAACTACTAGCCGGTGGACTATTTCTTCCTGGTTCAGCTGGAATAATAGATCCCTGTGAAAGTGGAAACATTAGAATTCAAACCTTACTATCATTGGAACAACAAGACTTACTGTGCATGACTGCTCAACATTTGGTTCGTGTGATGGCTCATGGTGGTTTTATTGCTGTACTAAATGGAAACGATAGTATGTAATGTACTATGTACAACCTATTAAGTAAATTAACTGAACATTTGATGTTTAATTTTTTTCAGATATTCTAAAATTGAAATCTATTAACGGTATTGTTTTCGAAGACTTGCAAAAAGCATATGAGAAACAAGAAGAGATGGTAGAAGATTTGGATGCTACAAGTGCAGAAAATGAAGAGGTAGCAATGGAGAGCACATAAGTCTATAATTATTAATTAGTATTTTAAAATTGTGATTTTTCTTGTATATATTTAATGTTTGTGTGTGTTTGTAATGTGTGCATATTTGGTATGTAATCTTTTTTTCAATTCATTAGGATATTATCAAATCGATATATTATATTTATACATTTAAGAACCTCTTTGTTTTGTAACTCTTTCATTAAATAAATTTTTTCTGAGGTACTACAATATGAAAACACAATTTTTTTTATTGAATGTATTATAAAAACAAGAGTAATATAACATAATATTTGAAATGTGATTAAATTCACAACTTAAGTACAAATGTGACTAGATTTAATGACTAGATTAGTGTTTTGAGGCAATATAATATAAGGCGAGTAGTATTATTACAGTATTAATATAATATAGTAAAAAAAAAAGAACCAACAATAACATTAATTTATTGACTACCTCCTATGAGCTAATTGTAATGGAGTTATTCCATTAATTCAGCAAACAATGAATTATTTAATTATACTAACATTAAATTCACCTGAAACCGGTGGTTAGTATATTGAAATCCATTCAGCACTCGTCTAATATTTTTTCTTTTTTATAATACACTTTTCGAGTATATTTGATGGCTCGATTGATTCCGTCTATAGTGTATAATATATATTATACCAGAATAAACTGAAACAAGCAATGATATTATTTTATCAATCAACTACTGTATCATTGACACTACTTATATCTCATTTTGCCTGGTGTGGTGTGCAGGGGGAATTTTAAACAGATGGGGTTATTGTATCACTATGAGACATGTTTCGCTGTTCATAATTTTGATTTTAAGTTATCATTATTTGTTGTGTCATACATTACACACTAGTTTTCAGTTGGTTTTGAATTCATGATTGTGTACTTTTGCTGTGATATTGTCCCAAATATAAGTATCAATAATATTGTTACTATGCTTGATTTATAATTATTTTTTCAACGTCTCCCCGATCTAGACTAATATATCCCCATTGCCAGAAGCATTAACAGTGCCTATAAGAATGATTAATAATTACACTTATTATTTTTATAATGGAATGTGTCATCCATGGCTTCTATTATTTTTTTTATTACATACTTTTTTTGACAATAGAATAGATTCAAGATTGTAATACAGTTAATTATTTATAAAAATAAAATACTTTATGTTAAGTACCTACCATCAATGCATTTTGTCAATTAGTCGCTACTAGTTCAATTCTATACCAAAAAGAACCAATTGGCAGATGTTTTAAAACTATAAACAATTCTGTGAAGAGTTAACAGTAATTTATAAAAAAAATTGAACTATAGAAATTTGAAAAAAAGCATAAAATACATTTTAACCATTTCAAAATGATTAGGGAAGAGCTCAAAATGTAAAAATTATTCTTCACTTAAAAGTTGTATTAATAATACCAAGGGTTTGGGACTTATACTTAACATTTTCAAAATATGCGATTAAATTACTCAAATTTATCTAGATAGTTTTTAAGACAGTTAATTATTAAATAAAAATGTATTATTAGGGTTTGGGACTTGTGTATTAAAATTTTTTTTTTATGTGGGATCCCCGCAGCAACAAAGGTCATTGAGGCGAGGGATGAAATGGTAAGAGAATTATTGGGGTATTGTTAGGGTATGGTACTGTAGGTTTTTATTAACACACGTGTGTTTAGGGTTTTGACAGAATTTCGATGGGGCACCCGTAGGTTTCTGCCATGCCAGGTCGGGGGGGTGGGGGTGGCGGCCACTCTCTCCAAACAGATGTGAAAGATAAAAGTGTCACCTGTGACCGAGAACCGAACTGGTGACAATACGCGTTGCAACCAACGTCTAAGTCCGCTCGACTACTCCGTCCCCCCTAAAAATGTTTGAAATATGCTATCACAATAACTAAAATATACAGTCAAAATTATAGTGTTACAACTTACAGTATGTATAAGAAGATAAACCCTATTATGATAATAATTATTTTAAAAATGCTAACATTTTCATAAATATAGCAAAATATACTGTTAAACTTTGTACATGCAAGAAGTCCTGAACCTATTTTTTTTTAAGTACTCAACATTTAATTTATAGTTTATAGTGATAAAAATTTATATTACTTATCTCATTATCTGATTTTGTATGGATATAAATAAGCTTTACATAATAATATTTACCATTTTATTTGCATGGATGATTGCTCTCTCCAAGATCAATCATACTGCAAGCCATGTGAGAATTGTAGCTTGTTGACACTGGGACTCTGAATACCATTCCGCTCGGCATACATATGCATAGTTTAAATTGATGAGCAGCAAATTTATTTGACAGCACTACTGGTAAATTTTGTACATCCAAGTAAATGCCTGCAGAACTCAGTACTACTGTACCATTTACTGATCTGAGAAATATATCTCCTTCGGCTGACCATTTTATTTTAGATCCATCAATGATAGTTCCTTCATTACCTTTCAGCCGAGTATAATTTGAAGATTTCAATGTTAGAGTTTCATTTATTGGACTTACTATCCGATTGGTATATACTGTGGCCACATCTAAGTGACGGACACCTTCTGGAAGTCCAAAGTTTGGAAATGATGTGGTAAAAATAGGATTTTCTGGATTTCCTACTGTGAATGAATTAATGTTTTTTACTTGTGTTTTAGTAAATCCAAGTTCAATTGCTGATTCTAAACCTAGAGAAAAAATAATGAATTTCAATTCACAATTTAACTACAAAAGTAGCATAATCTCTAAAAGATTTAGACAACTTACTTTTATCTTCTGGATTGACAACATGTATAAGTATATTGTCATTTTCACTCATTATTTCTAATGGTATATCTTTAAACCCTTCCATAATGCCATCTAATTTATAAATATCGTCTAAATCTATATTGCCCATAAGTTTAGTTATCTCGCTGTCAGTTAAAAACTGTATACTCTCCATTCTAGTGGTGAATCGTAAGACGACCATTAACATAATTGTGGCGCCTAAGCCAATAATTGCAACTACCATTAAAGTCCATGTATAAATCCAAAAATACCAATTTGTAGCAACTAATAACCTGGAAAAAAAATATTAAAATTAAAAAAACTATTTACAGATTTTAGTTATACATTTATACAATAATATATTTTTGATGAACTTGTGTCTTAGTAGCAGTTTCTTTTTTACCTAACTAGTCTCAACTCATTTGATGGATATTGCATATTTTTATAGTTACTAAGACAATAAACTTAATAAAAAAAATATTGATATGTCTTACAACAACAAAGTACTTATGTATAACTTATAAATACAATTTTGAACAAGTACATTAAAGTGAGACCCCAAAAAGTGTTATGGAATTTAAAACCTCCTATACCTAATTATTAATAATTAATGACATAACGTTTTGAAAAGACACTTTCTTATTCACTATTAAATGTGTATGAACTACATGTAAGTAATAGTGATTAATTTAGGTTGAGCATTAACAATATTGTCTATTTCAAAATAGGTAATTTCAAATAAAATACATTTGGTTAATAAATATAAATTTGAATATTCTAAACTCAAAGGAGTAGTTAAATAACAAAACAAAATAAACACAATAAGCAAAATTTATGGACTCAAATATTTGATGAACTTTGTCAATATTAATTGAATAAAATTATTTTTAAGAGAATTTATTTTATTATTGTATTGTATAAGAACTATATAATCAAGATCTAGGCAAATATTCAAATCATTTACAATCATATATTCAATATTTACTATATTATAAATTCTAACATTGTTTTAGCCATTTTAGGTATAAGATTAACCATACACCTTATTAATACCTAAAGTGGAATAAAAATAATGGTTAAAGTATTCATAAACTTGAAGAAATCTATTAAAAATAGTTTAGGTAGTTGGCTTTCTTGAATAACATTAACCTATTTTAATATGAGTCTATCATTTAGAATACATTTGCTTTAATGTACATTTCCATAACTCACCAGTCGTTTTCTTCTGTCTTGCTTCGTTTCTTTGTTGGTTTTATCAGCCGGTTGGGCAACAATAAATTTTGTGACGCCACGTTTTTCAAATTTTTCATCATTTTTAGTAACAAATTGAACCTTTTTAACAATTTTTTTTTATAAATAATTTTGTAGTCACTATTGTAATTGTTATCAGATTATCACTAGAATAGTTCTTACTTCTTATTGATTGTTTTGTCACGGCCTAAATATGATAGCACTGAGATAGATAATAATTTCTTGGTTTATGGTGTACTTTGTCTATAAGTAAATAATTATCATTGCTTGCTATGATTATAATAGAATCAAGCATTTTCCTTGTTTATAATTTTAAAATATTTTTTTGGTACAGATCACATAAGTCTCACTATCAGTGAAATTTGTTTTGGTTTAAACACTTTATGGTCCCACTATATTAGGTGCAACGTACAAAATACGTATGTCTAGTTAAAAGGTTGAGGATCAGACAGATCGATAATTGGTCTTACTATTAATATAGTATCTCCTTCATATTTTCTTTATTATGCTTACCATGGACATATATGTATACTGTTTGCTGCAAAGATATATAAAATAAACTAGATTGCTAACTGTGATAAGACTTGAAGTTACCATCCGCCATTTAAA
>PVMI01063357.1:0-37597 GCA_008528875.1 Aulacorthum solani | reverse complement strand
TTTACATTTTTATTTTTTTTTTAAAAAAAAATTATAATTATTACTTTTTTTTTTTTTAGCAAAAAATTAAATTATTTTTTTAATTTTTTCCCTAAAAAAATAAAAATTCCCCCTTTTTTTTACCCCCAACTTAAAAAAAAAAAAAAAAAAAAATGATAATTTTGATGTAATTCAAAAACTGATTAGGTACTGTACACTAAAATTTTTTAATTTTTACCAAATATTTATATTTATATTTTATATACATGCTAACATTTTGGAACTATTTATAGCCTTGAGAAATTTTTTAACTTTTTTTTTGAAAATTATTTTGGATAAAAACTTTTTCACTTAGTAAAAAATTGAATGCAAGGTTCCTCATAAGTTTCTTTAATGGAAGCTCAAAAATATTAAAGATACACAGATTATATTTTATATACATTTAAAGTTCAAATTTTGACAAGTATTCTAGGGTGACACATCTCTGCTCAGAAATGTTTTTCTTTTCTGTAAGCAATGATTTATTGTTAAATTCAAATATAACACATTCATTACAACATGCTCATTGCTTGGTAACTACTGTACAGCAAAGCAGTACCCACTTGTCCTCTTTTTTTGAACATTTATTATTAAGTATAATATATAATATGACAGACATATTCAACAACGATCATAAATTAGATACATATTAGATTTACATTTTAGTGGATTGTATACTTATACCACAGAATATTTACTGATTACGCCACTGACTATACTGTATACCCAATAAACTTATCTTTACTCTACAAAACCTTCAAATAGTTATTGAAAAAGCTTTTTTAAAGATAATTTGAATTTATATTTCATACTACAATACAATATATAGGAAGGAAACCCCTACTAGAAATAATATAACAATAATTGTAATCGAAATAATTATTTACAAGGACATGTTATATTAGTATTAATTTTTATAAATGAAAAATGTGCTAGTCAATTTCAATAAAACCATTTAAACACTTAAATAATTGTTTTTATTGCAAGTCATTGAACAGCAAAATTTAGTTGAATAATCCGGATAAACCGAATTTACTAAATCCAAATAGTTCAGATATTTGAAATTGGGATATAATAGTAACAGTTTTATGGTAATCAATAAATGAATAACATAATAATTAATAATTTACTTCCAGATGCTGAAAAAAATTTATTAGGTTATAACAAACAAAACTAATATTATATTACATTTAATAAATGGTAAATGATTTTATCTTTAGTTATACTATACAACATCTCCATACTGATTACGCGATTCTCTGGGTTGAGGTATCCTCGTTTGATCCAATGGTGGATAAGGTTGATTATCCCATATAGGTTGGGTATTTGATGGAGGCGGAGGCCTATATAATTAGAAATAATATTCAGTATTATGTTATTTTAAAATCATAAACAAATTAAAGCAAGTTATTACTTAATATGATTACTTATATAGAACTAATAATAGACAACTATTTTTGATCAACTCTGAACTATTTATATTAAAGACAATTATTACAATTTTTTTTGATGATAAGTCTTATTAATATTTAAATTTTATTTCATGAATACTATCACTGATCATTTATATATGTAAGACCAAACAAGCTCTATTACTCTCTTCTCAAGAAAAAGGAACCTTTGCACCAGTTTCCGCTGGGCAGCAGTCAGGTAACACCTGTTTCTCACCCCTAATCAAGGCGATTACCCAAGTTTACTTCTTCACATGAATAAAGTATTTAAATAATATACCTATATGCCATTTTATTTGGTTGTGTTCTATCATAATCTTGTCTATTACGATTTCTAAGATCATCATATGAAGTAGGTGTAACATTTGACATTGAAATTTCATTATCCTTCCTAAGTGGTAAACCTAAAATACAAATTTATATGAAATATGAAAAGAATAGTATTAGTTATAGTATTAATCTTACCATCATAATTGGGTCTATAATCTGTATCTAATGAATTCATAGGTTTATGCATATCCATACCCATATCAGATTTGTAATCAGTCATAAGCGTAGGTGTATCAGTTCCAGATGTATAAATAGTTGGACTAATTGCACTTCTGAAAAATAAACGAAAATAATTGGACATTATTAATTGTAACTGAATAATTACAGATTTTTTATGTTATTCTTTTACCCTTGGAAAAGTTCACCACTTGCTTTTCCTCTGCGTTCTCTGAGAACTCGTCCAAGTTCACTATTAGGTAGCTGCATTAGTTTCTCAGCACATATAGTTTGATAAGAATATTTACCAATTAGATAACCAAACAGACCACCAAACATTACTTTAGGCCATGGACCCCATTTCACATTCCGCTTTAAATAACCTTAGACAATAAATAAATTACAATAATGTATAATAATATTCTCATAAACTGTAAGCAAAATGATAGACAATAGACATTCAATAAATAATAAATCAATGTACAATATACAAAATGCTTTCTAGTCAATTTAGACCAATTTTTAAATGTTTCTTTAAATGGTAGTTTATAAACTTAATACGTCATATTTGAAGGCGCCTTTATTGTCATAAAAGACAATAGTTTTTACATCTGTAAGTTAGTGCTATAGAAAAACCAAGCATAGCAACAATAATAATGGCACAGCATACCGGCATTGACAGCAGCATATGAAACAGCACCTGTGATCAGAGATAACGGTAAGCTCCTCTGGAAAAAACTTTCTTTGTTGCATTCGTTCATGACTCTCGTTTCTTCCGGCGAGAACTGATAGAACTAGATGACAAGGAAAAATCGAAATAAATTCCATGCAATATTACATTTTACGAATGCCGAAATACAGCTATACAATTGATAGAATATAGGGCTGGCTATGGGAGATATCAAAATATGACTTACCACCGAATCTGGAGACGGTTTCTGTTGCTGTTGAGGTGCGCCGGAATGTAGATTCGCCATCGTCAGTCAAGTCTTTTGAACGGACGGACGATTTGAAATATTTTTATGTTATTATTTATTATGTGTAACAGTTAAGTCTGATGTCAATTACTATTTACTTTGACAATAACAAACAAACGGTCTGTAAAAGTTCAGCGGTTGACTGACGTCAATAATTACTGTTCACTGTTGAGCAGTTGTAAGTTCACTAGCGGCAAATCGTAATTGTCAACTGCAGGCAGACGAGACGGCACGAAGCCACGAATACCTTATGTAGTGAATCCGCACCCGGTTCCCTGGATGGAAGTATGATAAATTTTATTATTTTTGATTTTCAAGCGTTATCGTTATCGTTGTAGACACTCCAGGCGTGGAGGAGAAACGCATCTAATGACCGTGATAACAACTGCTGACCGTCGGCCGAGCGCAGCCACGATCACTGTCCTCCAAACGCGTCCTAATAAATAATCTGATCACCACTCCATCATTATTCATTTCATTACTATACTATTATACAGGTATATTATATTGTTTTATAAGTACTGTTTTTTTTTATTCCTTCTCCCAAATCACACAAGTCGTTCCCCCAATAATGTCAATTAACCAATGTTGTTACTATGATTAAGTTTTTTTTTTCTGTTAATTTGTAAATTTTTTTTTACCTATAGTGCACATCGTAGTCTATTATAGTTTCGGGCTACAATTTCCCTAGAATTGTGTAGTGTTGTCGTCGTCGTGATCTTTAAAGTATTAAGACGATTGTTCATAAGCAATCAAAATGTTTCCTTAGTGTCTGTGTTTTGAATTACATACTTTATCGTACCTCAGGCAATGGATAGTATTACGAAAAACGTAAGTGTTTCAATCATTTTTGTCCTGTTGATTTTAACATTTATTTGTATTAATTAAATAGGTGATAATAGAATATTTTATAAAATTAAAACTGACAGCAAGACAAGATTTGTTTCAAGTCTTTCAACACACCCCAAAATTAAAAAAAAAAGTTATTTGTTTGGGTATTATAGTCCTGTCTTAACATCATTGTATTAAGTTTAAGCTTACATTTTCCTCATCATAGTAATACATTTAAAAGTTATCAAAATTATAATACAGCAATTGTGCATGGGAGGAGATTGGTAGGCAATTAGATAGATTATTGTATAATTTAAAAAAAAGTGAAAATTATACTTATTCCTAAGTTTTGTGAACATTTATTTGTGGACCATCTGTATTAGCAGCAGACACTTTAATTAGCGTCATAAAATGACTGACCACGTATGTTTTTTGTATACTTGCTTAATTAAATTATGTTAACACCAGTATTAACCTTATTACCTATCAAAACTTTGATTAACAAGTATTAAATATTATCTAGCATCTATATTAATTTAGTTACTTAATATTTATTGATTGCAGTTCAAATTAAACTGACATAACTACATTTTTTAAATATATAATTAGAACATTGGATATAGACTCCTATATCATTTGTAACTTATTATTACTTTAATTGTAAGTTATTAAATAGTTAGTATTATGGGTTTGTTTATGAGTATTTTTGCCTTAAACATTTTTTATCATTAATATATTAAGACAATGTGGAACATAAGTTACCATTGTTAATACCATTCTTTAAAATAACAACTGTACTCTGTCTCAAAAGACAATAATTAGTCGGCCAATCAATTTACGTCAGTGCTGCCCATCTCCCACCAACTTCCCGGTGTTAGCTTGATAATGTAGTTCTCGATGCGCCTATAGCATCATTCAAGAAAAGTGAAAAATGTTCTCTTTTAAGACAGAGTATACTTATCAAATTTCTAAATTACTATTTTGCTATGTCTCATTAAACTTATATTTTACTTTGTTTTCTTATATGTCCATGAAAGATGATTCGCTGTACATGTTCACAGCTTTGAAGTTGGATAAGAACTCTATTTTCCTTTTAATAAATAATAAACTTGCTTAATGAATTATTTTTTTGCATTTAAATAGACATTTCTAAATTATTAAAGTCAAAGTTGTTTAATAAATTGGCATGCATGTATGTTTAGGTACATCATAGCTGATTAAAATGGCATCTAGAGATAAACAACCACAATATGTTGATGGTCGACGTACCTGTCCCCGGTACAGTGGACCAGCTTCCAGCAACGGCGACTATGCTTATGCATATTATGAGCATGGTCCTCATGGGTCTAAACCACATGCATGTTCAAAACATAGTTATATCAATCGATATGGACGCGAAGAGAACATATATGAAGAGATAGGAACATCTAAACTTGACGAGGAAGTTAGATATGTCCATTCGAAACATCTACAAGTAAGTGTTTTTTTAAACAACATGATAGCCAAAATTCTTATGTAGGTATAATTTAATAATTATGCCTAATTTTTTTGTTTAAGGTTTTGGATGAATTAAATTTATCAATGGAAGCGATGATAATGCCTGACAATGGTGCATGTTTAAACAATAATGGTTCATCTGGCCTCAATTTAGGAACTTCAAGAGATGGCTCACCTGTGAATTTAAGTGTAGATAGTGGGGTTGCTTGTGATGCTAGCAGTTGTGGCACAAATAGTTTAAGCCGACCTCGTAAATCTCATTTTAGCACAAAACGGTTTTGGAATAAAATGCCTACATTAATTTCACCCAGTCCAAGTAAAACATCACTTCCAGGTTAGTTAGTTAATTCATTTTTTTTAAACCTCAATAGGTACCCAAATTTATTTAATAAATATCATTATGCTCACATCAAGAATATATCATAGAAAAAATTATACTTTACAACAATTTTAAAATTTACCCGAATTAATTAATTGTGTTTATTGATTATTTGTAATTGTGTCACAGAAGTATTCCCATACTACCTAATTCAAATCATTTTTACAAATATCTTTATTAGCCATTTATTTAAACTGATTTGATTTCATAGCAACCTAGGTTTCTTTTTTTTTTACAAGAAAGAATTGCAAATAAGATGACATTTCTGAACCAATTTGGTTGATTGCTTGTGAAAATGTTTTTACTGTTAATTTTTCACTGTTTTCAAGTTTAATTTTAGATTTTTGCACATTAACATTTTCCTCAATATTTTCTTTCATTACTTTTCTGTGAAGTACTTTGTATTTAAATAGTTTATTATAGCCAAAAGTTAAGTGTGATTGTATCATACAAATAATTTATAGTTTTAATCAATTGTACCAATTGTATTATATTACTTACTCTACTACTAAATTAAGTGACACATTTTAGTCTTAAACAATTTATATTAACATAAAATACTCATAACAATTTACAATTTTAAGTAATTATTAACGGACGATTTTATTTCATTTAATTCAGTTTTTGTTTGATTTTACATACATGATTATCTTGAATAATTTGATGTTGGTTACTAAATTTGTTTTCAGAGACAGTTGTAAATAACATAAAAATAAAACACTATTAAAAATTGAAAAAATATTGCTATTAACCTCACTCACATTTCTTCACAGTCTTTCTATAGATAGCTTAGTCTTAAGAATTTTAATATTAATATTTTTTGTTTGCTATAAATTTAACAGCAGCATTTTCGTCATCAAAAAATCATTTATAAGTGTTATTGCATTTTCAATATCAATAGACTTGGTACAGATACATAATATAGATACAATCAAATAAATAGATATGATTAAATTATAATTTTATTGTTCTGTGATATCGAAAATTGTACGGAACAATGCTTAAAATAAACATAAATGAGATTATATATACAAAATCAATGTATTATTTATAAAAATAAAATACATTTATTACAATAAATGCAAATGCGTATAGCTTGGTTAGGATTGTATTATATTACTTGTAGAAATAAAATCAAAAGTCATTAATTTCCTATCTCTAATTATGTTTTTTTTAATTGATTAAACGGTACATTAATATTATATATTATAACTTAAACTATAATCAAGGCCCTCACAAGGGGGAGGGGCTGTTGGATCTGGTATACGGGGGACCTGCTATTTTAGGGGTCTTTTGAAATTAATTTGTAATTTTTGAAATGTTAATAAAAATACTTATTATAATAATATTTTTCGATTTAAATATGTATTTTCATATTATATTAAGTAGAAATTGTGTGTGGGACATTTGTATTGCTTTTAATAGGTTGTATTTTATTGGAATTTTTGTGTAGGGCCTTTAAAAACATTTAGTACAGAGACCTAAAATTTGATGTGTTGGCCTGACTATAATATTTGTTTATAATAATTTGGTGAAATATAGTTTTAAGAATATAAAAGAACAAATAAAAAAAATGTACCTTCCTAAATATTCCATTTTACAAACAGATGAGTCAGTGCGATGGCGACAAAATTCATGGGATGAAGTAACACAGTCAACCACTATTAACGAGCGTCATACTCCTTCACAAAAAAGTTCGAGTTCTGACAGAGATCCAGAACTTTCATCTGAAGAAGAAAGTAACAAGTATGTACTTACTTTTCTCTGCTATTCTCTTAACTGTTTATTTTTTTTTATTCCAAATTTTTATTTTTAGGAGTTATGATACTAGAAACAATGTTTCTAAAACATTGAGATGGACAAAGAACCCTCCATCTCCAGATCCACCTTCTAGTCCTGGCTTATTATCGAGATGGTTTTCATTAAGAAGATGCTCACAATACGATCTAGATGTTCGGCCAAATAGCAAAATGCCTCTATTACCAGAGGTATATTAATATTGTCATTTTAATTTTAGTTCTAACATTATTTACATTCTTCCCCCAAAAAATATTACATTAGGTTTAAATTTTTTGATACAATAGAAATATATAATATTTAATTTTAAATTAATGTTAATTTTAGGTTGAAGAAGACTGTTTTTCTAGAAGACTTATTCCACCAAGTCTTCCACCAGCACCTCCTGATATTTCTGAACAAGAACTAAGACGCAGATATATTGTTGATGATATAGTGAGAAGTGAAAATTCGTACTTAGCTACTCTTCATAGACTCGTGAATGTGAGTTAATAATAAAGATCTTTAAAAAATATTTATCTCAAAATTGCATATTTTATGATATTAGGATTACAAAAAGCCCCTGGAACAAAGTATGCCGTCAATTTTAAGTCAGTCAAAAATTTCAATACTATTTCATCGAGTTCCAGAGATACTTCAGTGCCATACACTATTTAGAATAGCTTTAGCTGAAGCTGTTGCAAATTGGGATCGTGATCATAGAATTGGTGATGTTTTCGTCGGATCTTTTAGTAAAGCAATTGTATTGGATATATATAGTGGGTTTATTAATAATTTTTTAAATGCAATGGAATTGGCAAAAACTGAAACCAAAAGAAAAGCATCTCTTGCAGAATTTTTTAAAGTTAGTATTAATTTAATTTTACTTTTGTATTTAATATAATTTATTTTAATTTATTTTTTTAAGAATCGACAAGAGGCATCCCATGACCGTCTTTCATTTTATAGCTTAATGGTTAAACCTGTACAACGATTTCCACAGTTCATTCTTTTCCTCCAGGTTTGTATTAAACATTATATATTAAAGCTGATTTAAAAATATTTTTATTACATGCTGTTATTGCCTATTTTTTTAGGATTTATTACATAATACAGGTTATGGTCATCCCGATAGAATGTCTTTACAGTTAGCATTAACTCAGTTGGAATCTTTAGCAGAAATGCTAAATGAAAGGAAACGCGAGAGTGAACAAGCCCAAGCATTCAAAGAAATGTTAAAATCTGTGTCTAGTAAGTTAGCTGTTCGTCCAATAGCAGACAGCAACAGATGTCTCCTAAGACAAGATGATGTTACTCAAATAGTGAGTTCTTAATAAAAAATAATAATTTTTTAAATTTTAATACTTTTTAAAATACATTATATTAATTTAAATTATTCATAGGAAATAAATCACGGAGAGGTCATTGGAAAATGTAAACCTCGACGTCTGTTATTACTAAATGATTTGCTTGTATGTGTCTCTGTCAATAACAAAGATGATTCCAATAGCACGTCACAAAAGAGATTAACGTTCAAATGGAGTTTTCCAATTGCTGAAATTCAAGTATGTTACAGTTATTTTATTTCTTACTCTTATTATAATATTTTTACATTTTTTACATGTTTTGTTTATAGGTCATTGACACATTGTCATTACCTAGTGTTTCACGTACAATCGCTGGTAGTACAGCATCACATAATAGTATCACAACAGACAATTTATGTAATGAAATGAACCATCTAATGCACGATTATCAAGTAATCAGTCGTATTGTTGAATTAGCATCAACATTAAAAGGCACATATTTGGTTAGTTTTGATTGAAAATTATAATTTTAATATTAAATATATTTTTTACATTATGTTTTTTTGTTTTTAGGATCTTGCTCCGGATCATTTAAAAGGAGTGTTAAATGCAATACAGTGTGAAGTGCAATATAAAGGAGATCAGGTAGCGTGGATGGATTCCTGTTGTCTCCAGTTATTTATTAACCGTCAAGGATACACTTTTCAAATGGAAAATCCTGATTTACGTAAAGGGTGGATCACTGGTAAATTTTAGAATAACTGTGTTTTTACTTTTCTTACCTTTAAAAATGTTTTGTAGAACTTAGGCTTGCACGCTTGGCTCTTGATCCAAATAATTCTCCAGCTTGGGAAGTCCCTGACCAAGAGTTGATGCGCCCAATGACAAAAATGCCTCTATTTGTGGGTGCTCATCCCATTACTTCATCTAGCAAACAAGCAGAGGTAATATTTAAATTTAATTACAAATTATTTAAATTATACCTAGTATTACTTATATTATAATAACTGTGTACAGGTGACTTGTGGATGTTTTTATTCTTCTGGCTGTGGTAAATTTTCATATTTGTGGGTGTGCACTACAAATATTCCGATGAACACGCATATAGCTATCATGTCCGTTAATAATACTTGCATTCTAAAACAAATTACAACATTAGATTTGCCACAAACCATTGTAACTGCTATAGAGTATGTCAGAGCCTCTGATACAGTATGGATGGGTACCAATCATAAAAGGTGATTAAAGTGTTTCTATAAATATTTAAAAGAAATATTATTTAATATTTATGGTTAATAATTTTCATTTTGGTCTTTTAGTATTTTGATTTTTAATACCGCTGACATGTCAGAAGAGGCAAGTATTTCATTACCAGGTGAAGACGAGAGCCTCAGAGTCACGGCAATCAAACACCATTGTGATACTGTGTTTGTAGCTTTATCAAATGGCTCATTGCTACTTTATAGAAGAGGTAACCAGTCCAAAGAACCAGAGATTGTAGTTTTGGGTCCTGATGCACCTATAACATGTATATTACCTATTAATTTATCATTATACGTGGCGTGTGGAAAACAAGTGTTTGTTATGAGTGCCATCACTGGAGAACTTCAAGTAAATATAAAATTAAATAATATATAATTAGCTTAACTAATAAACGTGAAACATCAATTTTTATTTAGAAAAATTTTACCATTCATCACGGAAAAAATGTCAATCTTTTGGCTCATTCTGGTGTTGGACTTTGGCTTTCGTTAATGAATTCGACAACTGTTTGTTTGTACCATACTGAAACATTTAAGCATTTACAGGTACATTTTTTTATAGTGTTTATAGAAAAATATCTGGAATTTTTTATTTATGATGATAATGCTTGCTTATAATATAATTTGTTTTTCCTTGGGTTATTCTTCCAGGACATAAATATTGCATCAAATGTTATAAGATTAAAAGGTACTGCAACCCCAGTTAATGTAACTGCACTTATGGCTTGTAAAGGTCTCCTATGGGTTGGAACTGATGCTGGGATTAGCTTAACTGTTCCATTACCTCGTTTAGAAGGTGTACCTATAATCAGTGGCAAGGTGAATGTCTCTTATCATGGGCATACCGGTCCGATATCTATTTTAGTGCCATTACAAGATCCACCTACTGTTCTCAAACGCCCACCTTCAAAAACATTAGCAAGTGATATTTATGATCTGTACGGTCGTTTAATGTGTGTCAAAGACTATGATAAAAATGAAGACGCTTTAAGTTCGAGTCGATGGTCTTTGCGATCAACTGATGAATCATCAGCAGTACAACATGCCAGATCGTCAGATGTATCAAAAAAAGATTTCACTTTAGTAACAGTATCTTGTGGACGTGGCTATGTCAATTATCAGCAACCGTGTTGTTCAACCATTGAAAATAATGCCTACATAATACTTTGGGAGATTAAGTTATAAATGTAAGTAGGTAATGGTAATTTAATTTTAATAGTTATTGAGTTGTAGGTAACTCATTATCTTTAACCTACAGGGTGTTTCTGAAATTGATAATGTAATATTGTAGAACATATTTGTGTTATGAAAACAATTAAAAACTAATTAAATTTACCTACAGAATCATTCGCCTAAAAATTAACATTAAAAAAATTAATAATTATTATACATTGAGGGTTGTATTAAGTTAAAAAATAACTCTTTTATATTAAAACTAACCTTTAGCGTGTATTAAAAAAAAAATAATAATTACAAATTCTATTATTTATTTTTATGCTTTCTAAACACATATATACGAACACAATTCATGAAACACCTTTTTGAAGCCAAATGACCATTTTATCTTGCCAAATCAAAACATTCTTCTTCCTTAGAGCTGTATACTGTAGCTGTAAATAGTATTAATTATAGTTATAACTCATAAGTATTAAATAAAATAATAATATTTAAACAAAACATTGCTGTGAAAAGAGTGATTTTTTTTATTTTATAAATTAACTGAGTAATAAACCTTTTCTCATTTTGTTATTTTATCTTATAATATAAACTTTATTATTGACTTTATACAAAAAATAAATTTGTAATAGTTGTCTTCTTATGTCTATTCTGAAAATAAAAATGATAAATTAATATAAACAGACCATTAATGCATCAATGCATTATGTTCTATTCACCTTTTGTTACAATTAAAATAATTTAACATTTCATATTACCCCTAAACATTTTTTTTCATTCTTCATAATCAGTCATTTAGTACTATCAAGTATTATTTTAGTTAAATTGAGATTTTAACATTTTTAGCTGCTCAATAATTATTTTAAACTTTCTAAGTATGACTTAAACAGCTCTAATGCCTTGAATTTGTTGATTATAGATAGTTAATAGTTAATATATAATTGTAAGTATTTAAGATATTATTAATTAGCATATTTGTATACAATTAAGAACATAATATTGTATGTGCCGCGGAACGATTAAAAATTAATTGTTTTTTAAAATTATTAATATATACATTGCAATTACAATAAAACAATACAAATCTATAGGTAATTTGAATAGATTATTATTATTTGTACGCCAATCCATTGTGGTTAGATTATGTACTATGCATACATTTCAGTATTACACTACTATTCAAATATATTTTTCCCAATTTGAATACTCGAAATTAGTATAGTGAGGTATTAACCAATTTTATAAACTTTTACTTTGTCTTTCACTCATACTGTCCCTTGTTAAAAATATTTAATGATTCAACAACATTTATCCGTATTTTATGTCACCAAAAATGTTATACATTCATTATTATTTATAATTCATATATATTTAGTATTCAACTGCTCACTACTCTTATGATTGAATCTCTTTATACTATATTCATTTAAGTGTGATTAAAAACACAGTATGATATTCTCAAATTTATTAAAGCAATATTATTTTTATGAGGCTTTATATCGCCATCTGATGACTAGTATTATTAGTTAAAATAAAATTTTTTTTCTGGTGTCCATTTTAATACAACTCATTTGCCCCCCCCCCCACTGCTACTTGTACCTTCAATTCCTCTAAGCCCTCGAAGACACAAATATTAATATGTAGTGTTTAAGTGTTTACCCATGTTTAATACTGTGATATACTTATTACAATTCACCCAAATGCTTTTAAATCATTATAATATAAATATTATACATTGTAATATTATCATAGGTATTAACTTAGAGTCTTGTATTTTTTTTTTATTATACCTATTATATAAGGCGATGACAAACTGTATTTTATGGTATTAATATTACATCCGATACACATTTGTCACTTACTATTAGTGCATAATAATAATATTACACACACACTCATATATATATATATAAACAATTTGTGTTTCTTCCTAGATACTGCGCCAAACTTTTAGTTTTATTTAAGTAATAAATTAATAACAAAACACACTCAAACATATATATATTAACATGATACATTTAGTCAATTAAGTACAAATTAAGAAACAGATACACACACATAAGTGCACGAGCACAAACATATTATTATAATTTATAAGTAAAAATTGCTATTTTGACGTCAGTATAATAGCTGTAGACATTTTGTGACGTTAAATAATGTATAGATTGTTAAACATAAAACAATTATTATATTATGTTCATTTTACTCGTTAATAATCAGCATAATGTGTTACAAAACTTATTTTTGTCCTCACACATTTATCGGTCAATTTATATTGTATAATAAAAAAACAAAAATAGTATTTGCTCGGTATTTCTGTACACACACACAACGCATCAGTACCTGTAATTGCTTATAAAAAGTATCGATTATATACTATTACTACTACTATTACCACTAATGTTACACGGTGAATTATATTTACATTTATTATATTTGTTTGTATTTAAATTAAATGATTACATTTCGCGCTGCTGCAAAAGAATGGTATTTTGAGATTTGTATTTAATTTTTTTTTAACGCTTTTTATACGAACATTTTATTTGTTTTTCTTTTGTTTTGCCGTCTCGAAGAAAAGATTTTATATATTATTTTATATTATATTTTTATTACAACACACCCATTATATTACTATATTTCTATTACGTAGTACATAATTTAATACAATATGTACTACTTCTAATGTCTATTTGAACGAGCTGTGTCTACTATGTATATCTAAGTCGAGAAACGAAATTTTTAATCATATATTATAATAACTATATACCTATATATATTTTTTTTTGACGTCAATATGATATGTTATAATTATCGAATGTGGTTGTAATATTGTATACATTATACATGATTATAATTTAAACCAACTTAGTTTTAAACGATTTTATTTGTAAAAAGAAATTCTTTTGTATTTTGTGTAAAAAAAAAAGAATAAATATATGTTTTTTCCTTTAATTATTAGTATTTATAGTATTTATTATGTTCGTCTGAAGTTCATAGTTATTTATATTTCTTCGCCTGTGAGAGTATTAAAAACATTTGAGAGCATTTGTAACCTGCTATATCGGCATTAGAAGGTTACTTTAAACACAAATTAAAATTTACAAAAACCCAGACTAACCAATAATAAATGGATATAACTTGGTGGAAATCCTTTATCACAATATCCAAAAAATAGGTATTTTGAGGAACCCTCCTGACGAACTAATACCTTAATTTCGTTACGGGGTCTCAAATTTGAGTAAGTAGGTAGTCACTTACAAGTTACAACTGATACTTTAACTATAGGTGTTTAAGATGTGAACTGCAGATACCCAAATTTGTACCCATCTTGCAACTCATTTGGTCGCTATGAGCTGCGTTTGATGTATTGACTCTTGATCGATATTGACAATATCGCAACTGGGTGTCTTCTGTACCTATAAGTAGGGTTAACAGGTGATTTTGTTTAACACATTTTGTACATAAACGTTTAAAAAAAGGCATACAATTGTATGGTAATTTTTTCCATAAAATATACATTTTGGCTGTAGACCACTGTATAATGTATATATAACTGTTAGAATTCCAATTGAATTTGGTTTTTAGATGTTGCGGGGTAAAAAAATGTCTGGGCACCTACCCACCCCAAAACTATTTTCCATATTATTTTTGTATTTTTTTTTTGTTTTATGAATTGTTTGAACATTTAAAAACAAATTTTAAAACAATAAACTTTTTTATTGATCCTATCCTCTTATAGTGTAGTAATGGGTGACACAAGAAAAGTGTTGCGAGTGGTAGCGGTGAGTTTCATGTGCGTAATTTAACCATGAATTTTTTTGTTTTATTGAATTTATGTTTAACAATATAATAATATGTGATACATAATAAATAAACGTTACAACAATATGGAAAATGATAAAAATATAGTTTGCCCTCAACTCCTAATTCCTGTTCCATATATAGCTCTATTGATAAGTTTTAGTGGGGTACTTTTTAAGAGCGTTTCGATTATTTTTACTCTATTCAGTGTATTATTATAAGTCATCTGAAATAGTGATTGGTTGAATTCCCTGTAAAGTGTAAATAAAGGTCAAAGGATTATGGCGATAATAACAATGTTATTACTACCTACTCGTATGTAAGATGTTAATTATTTCTTCATGCAGACTCCGCCGCCGCTCGGGAACTGAGTCGATTGGTAAAAAGTACGAAGTATATAATATAGCGTAGTTTATATAGCGCAGGTATATGTATTATGTTATACATAAAACGTTAATGGTAATAGGTACACAATCGTTATTAACATTATTACCATCATAATATTCTTCTGTTGCTCTTTCGGTCAGTACCTGTACATAATAGGCAGGTACTTACATATTATATTATATAATATTATCATATATCTATTTGTGTGTAACCTAGGTACATATATATTTTGTTACGAACCCTTACGTAGGAGCAGAGGAACGAAAAAAAAGTGGAATTACCATAATATAAATATTAAAACGACAACTTAACGGGGTCAACGTAATAAAAACGAGTACACGCGAACCACAAGAAAACGCCGAAATATAAGCTTCGATCGAACTTGGTTCATATACATATATATACATATTATATGCACGACGTGTCCAGCCCGGACTTGTGAATGAAAGATTAAAGCGTTTATTTAAATTTCCTTTATCGGGGGCATTAAGCTAAGTCCATCGGTTGGTTGGCGAATTTATTAAATATGTCGGGTTGGCCAGTTTTAATAATATATTATACATTAAATATTATATAATTTATTAATACCTACCACACAAAAATAAGTACTTATAGTATTATTATTAATATAATATTATAAGGTACTCATACACGCCACTCTCCAGTGACGTGTGGTGTTTTTTGTTAATAAGTATTGTAGGTACTAATGAATAGTAATCAATATGTAGGTAAGCATTTTTTACTAAGAATGGGCACGTATTTATGGACCCCGTTGCAAATTGTTTAGTATATTTAGGGGGTGGTAAATTTATATTGACGTATTAATTTATTATATCAAAAAATATATATTCATATTATAATACAATTAATTAGACAAATTATTCAAAATATATTATTTAAGTTTCTAAAGATACAGTTTTAATTTGAAATATTCAATATTAAAATACAAATACACCCTGCACGTTTTATACAATATTGTTCATTTTGTCCCGAGCGAAGTCACGTAGTGCACCTAGATTTCTAGAGTATTATATTTAAAAAAACCCATACTTTAAAATAAGTTTAAATCTTTTAAGTGTATAATTATTGCCACAAAATATTATGGCTGAACATTTAAGTCGGCAACGATTGACAACGTGCTTGTGTAAGTGAATTTATAATATTGTTATAATATTGGAAATTTGTAAACACGAAATAAACATTATTGAAATCCGACTTGTCCGTTTCATCGGAAGTCAGTTTCAAAAAAAGAGATGTATTCGGTAACGATATAATTGTGCCTGTTGCTGCGTCTTTCTGAATCATTGGGTGGGCTAGGTAGTGATTTTAAATGCCGCCGGACACTACCACTGTGTACGGAATGTCGAAAGTGGGAAGACACAACTGTACCTTTCACCAATATTAGTATTGCACGTCGAACTTCCTCTGAGGCCACTTCCGTCTCCATCCACGATCACTTGTCTTCACCCGACTACAATAACTGTAGAAGCGTATGCATATACATGCAAGTGTTCATGCACCCCGGCGATACTTTGTCTTTGTGACTGCAAGATGCATAATTAGTTGATTTAAGTTTAGGTTTAACTGGTGTAAGTCCTTGTCTTATTTTTTTTAAGTGTTTTGTCATGGTGGATTGGATACACAATTATGTATTTCATTAAAATACAATCATGATTCTGTAAATGATTGACTATTTAGTTCTGTAATTTATGATGATAATAATAAAAAAATGTGGGAAAGTTGGTACCGTTCTGCTGTTCAGTAGGTACAAGAAAGGGTCACTGAAATGGATGTGTTAAATTTGAATTTAATCATCTAAGATCATTGTATATTCGACTCTGAGTGGTCTGTCAGACTATGATATCACTACCTAAGTAGATTTGTATGCTATCAAAGTAATTTATTTTACTATATTAATGATACGAAGGAGGTTGAAATAATTTATGCCCAAAACTTTGCTATTTAAAATTTATTGTGTGTATTTAATAATATACTTAAAAAGTTTTGAGTACCTACTTACGAATAATGTTTTTAAGCTACAACAAAATAAATAAAATTGTTAATCTTCGTTAAAATATCTAATTTTGTTCAAATTGTATGTTAAAATATCTATAAAAAAACATTTTTTAGATTTTAAATCTTTTTTCAAAAGTTAACTAGCAACATTTAAGAGGAATCTTGTACTAAGTTTTCAAACCTTGGATAAAAATAGACATTTTTTTGTTAATTTCTAAAAAAATGATCTCTCAAATACACCAACTAGATTCACTTTCTCAACATCAAAAGATTCTGAAGTTTAAAATAGAAGCATTCTTTTAAACACTTATCGTGTACACAGACACAAAAAAAAACTCTCACATTATTGTAAGATCAATACGTTCATCGTCCCACTCAGAATCTAAAATAATACATTTTCTTTAAAGTATACTAATAATAAAATAATAATAACTAATTATCTACCTATTCATTTCTATAGCAATACCAACTTAGTTGTACTCTCTAATCAATGTAATCCAACGACGGGCCTTTTCATATTTTGTTATATTGCAATAATTTTTTTGGCGCCCCTTACAGTAACTATCAAACATTCAAACTTACATTTATTTTATACATTTCAATAATTATTATATTATTAATATCTCACCTTATTATTGTATTATAACTTATAATAATTGATCTTATTAAAGTTACACGGCGTCATAGATGGGCAATTTAGCTACACCCCAGTCGTTCTATTAAAGTGCATGCAGAATATTGGAGTAGGCATCTATCACCTAAAATACCGTGTTCAGACTTCAGGCATCGTTATATCCGAGTGGCATACGTGTGATCTAACAAAATATGTTATCAACGTTGATTTTTTAGAGTAATTTGGCAACATTTTGGATTTGACAGATGAAGTGCTTAGAGTTTAGATCCAAGAACAGCCACGTGATATTATGCGGCTTGGTTATAGTCTGAACTGGGCTCATAGTCTCATAGACTAATAGTATTAAATTATAAATACAATAATCAGACTGAGCTTATAAATTATAATAGTTACTATACATTAACATCAAGCCTCTCTTAAGTCTTAGCACCACGTTTTATACAAACAATTAATTGGCGTACAATTTTATCGATGACATATTATTTTCAATTATCACGACTGCCGACTGGACTATCCTAAACCATGCAACGATAGAGACAATATCTATAAGACATTATTTTTATTTGAAACTTTAATTTCCTTTTATTATATTATTTATTGCACTGTACTTACATTTTATGTTTAAGGTATATAATATATTTACTGCAAACATACAATCACACATTTTTACACAATGATGTCATTTAAAGTACGAACAAAAACGCTGATTCGTATACCCCGCAGCTATAATATTACATAATATGCAGCTGGCATAACTACATTTCGTGTTAATGAAGAATTGTATCGTTAAATATTTTACTGCTATTTGAGTTGTAATAATATATAAGTTGGCCAATTTGTATACAAACTATATTGCAGGTCATAAAATAATTTGCGAACCTTAAAATGTAGTATAATACCTGATAGTATAGTATATATTATATACTATAGAATACTTTAAAATAACCAAAGTCTAAAATATAAAAACGAGAAAAATGTCCATAGGTATTATAGGCTTTAGGAGAGCTTTGTGGATAGGACGGTCAAAATCGTTTAATTTTAATATGAGTTGCGTGTAATTATTTTAAAAGACACATAAAACAAAGCCAATAATGCTTATTGTTCAGTACTATTATAGTTAATGGCGTACATAGAAAGGGAGCTGGTTTTCTTAAACTAGTCGAAGGGCATGGCTGGCAGCTTTCATATTAATATTATCATACCATAGACCGGATAAGTCACTTTGCTTTAGAGTAAATTTCCAGTGTTTCTCATCATTTAATATTTCACTGTAATGAGTTAAATTTAAATTCAACCCTGCACCGTCTTATATCTCTAAGGAAATTTTATTAATTATTTATTGCGTTACCATATAGTAATTTATTTTTCTATTAGTAATATAGAGGTTGAATTAATTGTTGGCAGTCAATGTCACATTTGTTATATCATTATAATATTATGATATCATACCCACATTATTACTATTAAATATTGCGTTTACATCTGCAGAGAACTTTGTGTACACAGCTATAAAGGTTCCTAATTTAATTAGAGCTTAAACATACTCGTAGTTCAAACAATTTTGAACATTTTAATGTGTATAAAGAACATTTTTGTTTTTCCCAAATATTTTGAAAAGTTCTCGGAATATTCGAAATTTTACTCCCTAAAGTAGAAAGTTCGATTCGCTATCAGAAACCACCCACAAAGTTGAAGATTGAATCATATATATTGCCTCTAAAGGTGACGTCAGAAATGAAAAATCACATATTTCACTATACAATTAACAACAATATATAATATATTAATTTCTGCTCAGAATCAAAAACATCACCTGGCTACGCTATACTGACTCTACACAATACTAAAGTGTACCTAACTCAACTTAAACACCAATGTGGGCATCGATGATGCGCCTACCGCTGTACTGTGATTATAAAAACATATTTTAATAATCACCTACCTACTTATAGTTTACTTACTTAACATAATATATTATAATAAATAAAACCAAATCTATTATAGCTTAATTGATTTATTCAGGTTCGGTGGCACTGCCGAGTGGATGGCCCATAAATGTTAATTATTTCTTTGCTATATGTTATAACATTATGTGTCATCAAACTTACTTATTATACCTACATTGCTGTAAGACTGTATAGATTATGAATAAAATAATTTTTTAAATAAAAAAAAAGCTTTTTTGTCTTTACTAATAAACCATAATAAGATCCATCATATACTTACGCAGTTACGCATCTGTCATTTGTATGCACTGCAGTACTATCTTAAGTTAACGAACTGCAGCACTTTATATGTATTGGAGAACAAATACAAAATATCACACTGTTGCTTACTATGATTATTCCTATAAGTAGGTCAAGGTATTTTTTAAGTCATGCATATTAAATACTCGGAAATTCAAAATATTATTTATTATTTTAAATTTAAAAAGAAAAGGACAAGCTTATATATACATACTACGTATACATATATAGTACGCATACAAAAGTTCTATATATTGTTGGTAATAATTGTAACACGCGGTATATAAATAGTACCTAGTACTTTGCAAAGGGCTGTCGACCTTTTTATCACAATAATTACTACTTTGTAGACTAGGTATAATATATATGTTTATAGTGTCGGTGAACAAAAAAAACCTTATATTAAGTTGACCGGGATTGTTTAAAAACGAACACCGAAATACAAAAACAACAAATTATTCTACGCATTTCGGATTAAATAATATATTTTAGAGATAAGGATAACCAATGCAGATTTTTTACATGGTTTTTCGATTAAAATTTTTCTTTATTTAACTTTCAAAGTCCATCGCTAGATTGTTTTTACATTTTTAAAATCTAAATGTATAATATTACACCCATATTTTAGAAATATAAATTATATTTCATGTATACTGTATACACACTACAAGACTTACAAGAAGCGCTCAATCTGCTGTATAGGTTTATAGTGTACATCTCATTGAATACGTCTGCACTGTGACGGATATGTTAAATTTAAATTCGATGATAAATAATATTAGGTTTATGGTCAAACTTGAACTTCAACCTAGCTCTTATATTATTTAAATATTTTTAAACTGGTGTAAGACCAACTTATGTAGAACCTTGTACATTTTAAAGCATATCGACCAAACAAATAATTGTATTAATATAAATTGAAAAAAGACAAACACTTATATTAATAGATAAAATAGAGTAAAAATTAAAATATTTCAAAAATTATATCATGACAAGAAAACGCTTATACTATGTACCTATAAATATTTTATGTTTCATTTACGGTTATTCATTCTTAATTATTGACATTTTTCAGTTATAAGAAGTGTTTTTAGACACACATAACAAAACCACATAATTGGGGTTGTATATTGTTCCAATATATTAATTGCTACCTCGAGAATCTTAAAAAAATAACCAATACTGTTGTATGCATTTTAATTTATAACTATAATAGTTTTATCATAATATATTATCTATATCTCTACCGTAGAAAAAAATTAACACCTCCCTATGATAAACATTCAAATTTGACATACTTTCCAGTTTCCACGACTGTGTCATCGTCTAATAGCATAATATTTTGAAAACTTTCCTACATTTACATATACCTACTAACCTACGTAAGTAATACACACAACACATTTACGCGCCGAACGAAAGAGATCGTAAGCAAAACGACTGTGATATATATAAAATAGCGCAAGTACACGCACACACACAGTTCGTAAGTAGGCCAATGGGTGGTGTACCTACCTATATAAGACTTGACCACGCGATAGAATACGATTTTCGGCGGGGTGTAATGCCCCAACGATGATTATAATAAGCTGTATATTATACCTACGGAGTCGGCGGCAGCGGTGGTGCGAATGCGTCACGGTATTATAATATGGTCACGAATGGTTGTATTTATCAATTTCATTCAAAATGCAATACGCACGTTGGACCGCGTTTCGTTTATTTTTCGGGTTAAACGCTCATGTGGAAACGAAAATAATCTGACTCAAATTATAGCTTACAGATTAAATCGTATAGGTTATACATTTTTTTTCATACAAATGCCGGGCTTGAAAGTTGAAATTAACATGAACAATTTTGATTTTAATTTCAATTTTACGCACATCTATACTAGTTTTTTTGTTTTGAATAAAAAATAATTATCATTGAACATTCACCTTATGATTTTTTGATTTTTATATTATTGCACAATACTGATTTAGTTGTATTATATCTATATGGTTTTTAATTATAGATTTTGAACATCAGTTTTCAACCTCTGGTTTGGCCGTACACGACTTCCTTCTCATTTCTTTAAACTGTCACTGATCTGTTCCCCTCCCAGCACACTTCACAATGACCCAATAGTCTGCGGTATTAACCACTTACTATTTATCTGCTCCAGCCTATCAACACATCGTGACCACCAATTGTCCCTTTTAAATACCATTAATATTCCTTTCAATACTATAAATATATTTTCAAACCTACAAAAAAAATCATAATAAATATATTATCTTTTTTTTTTTTTAACAATTTAAGCTTTTTAGTTTAATTTAATTTTGTTGCTGTTCTTATTATAAGTAATCTTTATTTTATATTAAATAATTGTTGAAACTAATCGTAACTACAAAGCTTAAATAAAAAAATCACTTTTTTTTTTTTTTTTTTGATTAAAAATATTAATTTTACATTTTTTTCGATTTTAATTTCGAGAAATTACGAACAACTAGATGCTTGTCATTGTTCGTGCAACAGGCCTTAAAAAAAGAAATATTAGTTATTTATTACTACCTGTGCATAAACCACATTATAGATCTATCGGCTATTGTTGAATTTTAAATTGATTTGAATATTATAAAAAAATATAAAACTATTATGGTTTTATACTTTTATCTTATTTTTAGTAGAAACAGTTCTTTTACCTTGAAAAGAATCTAAACACATTGGAACTTGTCCTAAACTAAACTAAAATATAGCATTAAGCTCTTAATCGTTTCCTGGCAAATTCCTCGATTCATCTAATCCTCTACATATTTCCTTCTTCATCCACTTAAGTAAAAATTCACTTTTCCACATTAAGCGACAGTCACTATCCTGAAATCTGAACACGAATGTACACTAAATACTGTAGTCAGATTTAGGATGTCACGTATTATATCTACTGACACGAGATTGATTCTAGGTACTTACTACTTATTTATATTAGATGAAGCCTTCCGGTACGGGAAACCGGATATAACAACGAATACTGGAATCTGTTAATAATAGTTTCTTTTCACACTGCTGTTTCTATTCTTTTTTCAACCATCGATCATTATAATAACACTTAAAACATTTTGGGTTAAACGTGAAACTAAATGTATACATGTATAACGTACGCATTCATTGATCAATATTATTTATTGTATTCAATTTTCGATATTGGTTTATGTTTTTTTCACATGTTCACACTGCACTTTTATTATTTAGGTTTTTTAATCTCATTAAACGATTGTCGTGAGAATTAAATAAATAAAGTTTATCATCATCTGACCACAAACAATAACTTACAAAAATTAGAATTTATTAATGTCCCATTTTTTTCAATCTCCTGTACAAAAAATATTAACTTAATCATAATTTATGACTTTATAGGTAGGTACCTAAGTTTAATAGCCAATTGGTTCAAAAAATAAAGTATTTCGATTTTCCTGAACTCTTTTCCGTAAATATTACACATACCTATAGGCTTTAGTATATAGAATAAAATATACTTATACGTACCTGTACGATATTTTGGTTAAACATTTATGGTTTCCATAAATGTCAACAGATGTTGTTTCATCTGATTCACAGTAAAGTTATATTTCATAAGATAAGTTACAATGGTAGTCCTTTATGCATATTCAATTTTGTAGTTAAGGTATTTAATGAGTGTAATTATAATTATCCTAGTTTTTAGTTTTGTTTTTATTAGTTCCGTATGAAAGTGATCTTCTATTATTTTCAACAAATCGATTAAAGAATTTAAAAATGATAATTGTTCGTATTTTAAATTTATGAAAATGTATTATGTTTTTATAAAATAAATTTAAATGTATATTGTTATTCGTGTAACGTGTATTATGATTTATTACATACTCATTTAAACCATTATGTTTGGCGTATACACCAGACACTTATATTTGAAGATTTATGTTAAACGCGTATTTGAAATAATATAAAAAATTAAAAATATTAAGATCAAACGAGTTATTACGGTAAAGTTAGATTAAGACCTATGAAACTGTAAAATTATATATTGAGTTTTATTGCACTTTAAATTATTGTTAGACACTCGTTCTTCACCATGTAATCAAACATTTAAGTGAACAGTTATTCCATATTTCAATAATACATAATTAATTTAAACAACATTAAATAATAATACAGTATTTGTATTCAATTCAGTTATTTATAAAAGTATAAAATTATGTCATTCACGATGTAGGTACCTATATATATATTTTGTATATTATTATTAATCCACGGAAAAATAAAGTCTTGAGGAAGCAAGTTTCGCTGATATTCATCAAACTCCATAATCTCCCGATTTTATATTTCATTAATTAATTCAAATTCTGATATTTGGAATTTTTAAATATATTAAAATACCATATTGCAAATAACGAATTGAAGATATTTTATAACATTTAAGAAGTTGCCTTGGACATATTTTCTTATCCAAACTTTTTTTTAAATTTAAAAAACTCATTCATATAAAAAATTATTAATCAAATGATTGTTTTTCTTAAATATAAATGCATTTATATAAATCAAATTATTAAAGATTAGTTCTTGAGGCATATAATAAACTTAATGACATAACAAACTGACAAGGATAATAGTTCTTTAATAGTTTTACATCCAATATAAAATTAATGTCATATTAATCTATTACCTATTATTATGATCAGACAACTTTTACAAATTACGGCACTTGAAAATATTGATACTAATTCTGATATGTTCAAATTAATATAGACTCCTGAGTATTTTATAAACCTAATATTATAGAATATCATTGCATTATACTGAAATTGCATAATAAACTCAGAAATTAATAACTACTCGTTTGAATTTGGGTTTACATACAATATAAACCAATATATTTAAAATTAAAATCATTTGATTAACAATTTATAGAATAAAAAGTTTGTTATCATAAAAATATAAGCTTGTATGCCTCAGAATACTACTTTTATACGGTATAAAAATTTAAGTATTTGAAAATATAGTCTAATACCAAAAATTAAAATATGAATAAATGCATTATTAAATTATAAACAGGGGTAAGGGTTAGGGGCAGCATGTTTGGTGAATCATACTGTATAAATAGGTCTGTCATATATAGTATATTATGTATTTATATTTGATTATAATATCAGATAGTATAATTATACTATATTTATGTAAGCATTTATATATATATATCATTGGTTATCATTCTTTAGACTGATGGTTAACTCGAGTACAATACACATTTACCAAAAATATATAATATAATTATACGCCATCATATAATATTCTATTTTCGTAACATCAAAAAAAATATTTTTGTTTAAAACTTATGTGATGTTCTTCAAAATTCAGGTCATCAGTCTTTTTTTTTTGACAATAAGCGAACCATATCACAAATTCTCACGCTACAGTATAATTTGTATATTAAAGTACCAAAAACACGAGTTTGAATAAATATATATTAAATATATATTATATGTATTTGATTTTGAGTACGAATAATAAAAATACTTAACCTACAATTTTCAGTTAATTTTGTATAAATTAAAGTAATATCCATGATACTTGATTATCAATAATAATTAATAATTTGATTTTTACATAAAAATCCATATGATTAAATGGTTTCATTTATTAATTAAATCAAAGTTTAACAATATTAACTAGGTATATTATTGCATATAACAAATAAAATCCATACTTAACATCAGCATTAATCATTCATCTCGTATTGTCTAGAACACTGTTTTGTATCTCTGTAATTAAATAGAAGGAAATAAATATCGATATATTTGAATGATTATGTCTTTGTAATTGCGTACTTCCTTATGCCCCATAATTATTGAAATCTCAAATCACTTACGTTACATTTTAGTATATAAAATTACAAGAATAATAATTTCTTAGAAGCTGGTCAGCTTTAAATAAAATTGTTTATATTTAAGTTATGACTCATATTCAACTTTTTTTTGTTGTATTAATCGTTTTAAAACCCATATAGTACGTCTTTATATCTTAAAAACTAAAGCAGCTTTTTGCAGTATTAGTTTCCGGTACAACGCATGAAGTTTATAAACCACGATAGGAATATAATAAATAATGAAAAAAAAACTGTGTAGCTTATAGTTGTTGATGTTAGTTTCAGATGAATAAAGTATATTTAATGGAATTATATTTACTTTACTGCCGATAGGTTATCTCGCTAAATAGATTAAAATTTACGTAAGGTATGGATACTCAACAGTCTACATCCGTCATACCTATAGTATAATAGTATAATATACTGACATACTACAAACGTGCTTTACAAGTATTTTATTTTTAAGTTTAAATAATACTGCTTTGTACATTATACAGTACCTACTCATAGAAGACTCCATACACCCACCATTAGACATTGGTAGACAAACCAAGTGGGTACATGATTAGTTAATTTTCTACAATGTTGTTTAATTAGTTCTTACAACCTAATTTGAAATTAAATTCTATAATTAAGGTAAGATCGCTTCAAAAGTTAAAATTTTATAAATTGGCACACAATAAGATATAAGATCATTTACCACATTTACTCCTTTTAATAACATTTAATAGGACTATAGCATGTGAAATGCTCGTTAAAAATTCGATTTTTAGGTATTAAACTGTGCATTTAAATTAGTTACGTGAAAAAAAATGTGTGGAATAAAATGATAGTGTGAGATTTACATAAATGAGTATATACGTTTTTAAAATATTTATGTAATATCTATTCATGTGATAGGTATATATAAGTGCAGTATATAATATCAATGTATACCTTTTGTACAGAGTGATTTTTTTTAAAGTGAACCAGAAAAAGGAAAAGAGATTGGAAATGTGTACCTCTGAAACTCCCTTCATTAATTGTCCTAGTCGTAACTAAAAAAAATCATAATTCATAAGCCATTAGTCTGATATAAGATAAGACATATATTTTATATAGGAATTTATACCTTTATTATTAATTGGGTATATTGCGTGTATCAATTGAAAAATTATTAGTTATAAAAGGAAAATAATAACAGCTTTAAAAAATATATTTTTATTAATCGTGTTGTAAATAATAATAATTGTTTAGTGACGTTATTCATACGACATCGTGCAGTTTGAAAATCTTAGTATTTAAAATTTGAATGTATTAAGTATATTATGTATATTAAGTAATAATAACTCCGATGTTATAGAAAGCTGAACGTCCGCCGAGACGAGCTATAATGGCGACCAATAGATGGGATAGGTCATCGCCAAAATTTGTGCGGACATTTGTCTAGTTCTGATCTGAATATTAGTGTATTTAAGCCCGCAGTCAGCCAAGTGTATTTCGGAAAAATAACTCATAACACGTCATTATATACCGTCGGTCAGACGTTTTCGGGGCGATATGATATCATCAAGACGTTTTGGTTAATTCGAATCGCAGACAGCCATAGGCTAATGACGCGTGCATGTTGATATTGTGTCTTGCACATTTTCCGCTGGCAAAACTTACCCTTACAGCTGTAATGCCCATGCAAAACCTATTGAGCTCAAGGTAAATGTGGCACAAACGTGGTTGGCCAAGAATTGCGTGACCGGTGGTCAACAGTCGCCAGCAGCGCGAGGGGTGTGCTTGTCGGCCTTCTATAAACTCCATCCGTTGTTTTACCGCCGTACAAGCCAAGCGTATGACGATTTACGGCAGCTGCTGAAATTACAATATTGCCATTATTTTTGCTGTTATATTATAAATTATTACAAATCAGTCGATCATCGTTCGGATATTTTTGTCTCATATAAGAGTGGCGATCGTTCTGTTATTCTTCTCTTCCTGCAGTCGAAAGAACAACGTGATTTGGATTCGAAAGTGAGTACGCAGACAAAATGTAGCGCTGTTTATAATACTATAATATGTATATATAATGCGTAGGCAAATGAGTTCAATATCCTATGATACGTTCAACAACAATATGATAAATTGGAAGATTTAAATTTTAAAGACATATAATTATATAGATATTCAATAATAGTTTCGACACCAACAAACACATAAAATATATGTTCAAATCATACTACAACTATTATAAGACATAAATAATTAGTTTAACATACCTACATAAATACAATAATATGGTGTAAACATTATTGGGTTCATAAACTCGCGTGTTTGAATAGATGAACTATTAAACAAAAACAAAGAAGCGGTCGTTTGCGTTATTTAATAAATATATTATAGGCGTAATGTGTTTTTTTAGGTCATCTTTAATGTTTAAATTCTAGTTTAAAATTTACTAAAGCCGAAGGGTGAATTTGAATTCAATATTCCACAATATTAGATGATAAATAGTTCACTCAGACTTTATTTACCTATTATTTATTATATAAGTACACAAAGTATGAAATAAATTAGGATAGAAAACCAAATCCGATCTTATCTGCTAGGGGGTATACCTATGTTAATTATATTTATATAATACCTATGTGTGTGTTGTTATGTAGTATTAGGGGACCGATTGTTATGAATAATTCAAATGTAGGCATGTGGCTTATAATTCAGTGAATCTATTCAAGTTAATAATTTATTTAAATTTGGGAATATTTATAAAATATTATCATCCTCCAATATTTTTATTTTATTAAACAAATTTCCATAATTTTAGTAACAATATTATGCATTTTTTCATACACGTATACATGTGTACCCGTTATATATGAGTGAAGACTGAAGAGTTGAAATATTTTGATTAATATGATTAATATTGGTTTGCTTTAAGATAAATTTTTATAATTTTATATGCACAAAATTATCTGTTGTACGAATATAAAATACATCGAACAGTTTAAAGTAATAATAATTATATTATAATATGCTTAATTTTATTCGATTAAAATAATGTAGCAAATTAAATGAAAATCCAATTTTCGCTATCAAATTATGAACTGCCGTCATTAATTTTCTTGTCTTCAAGTCATATCTTGCAAAATTACCTCATATTTTCAATTAACATATTGAGTTTAAAAAAAAATAATTATAATAATAATATTAACTATCCCATTCAACAGGACAATTTCATTAAAACACCCTATAATTTTTTTCTTTTTAATCACTATCAAGTCTGAATATTCTACATCAGTCTTCAAAATTGGGCATCGTATTATTGACCTATATTAATTATCCATTTAATTGAAGATTTCAATCCTAAAGATAAATTTTAACAAATTAAATAAATTTAAATATGCGTCAATTCTATTCAAATACATATAGTATACATGCATTTATAAATAATCTATCTATCCTCTTTACTATCAAGTTAGAAAGTTTCAAAGCTTTAATTTTGATTTAAAGAATCTACTTTTGATGTAATTTTTTCATTAGATTAACATTTACATAACATACATTTGAAAAAAAATATCGTATGTTATAAAATTTATATTTTAAAAACATATTCGAGACATTAATTTTTCTTAGCTGTTTTATTATTTGGTACCAATGAAGTCTTATTTATTATACTATGTGAAGAATGCAAATAATAACTACCTATATAATTCTAAATTAATATAAATTATATGTAAGTAGGGCAAACTACCCATATAATTTTGTTATAATTCTATAATGAGAATATAATTGTCAAAAATATTTAAATTTATATGCAAAGTATGTCATAAGCATAACTGTAATTAACAAAAAAATATTAAGGTTCAAACTAAATTTTTATTTTTAGAAAAATTTGCAGTTTTTAATATAAAATTATTTTTTGTATTAAATTATATATATATATTATTAATTACTAAAAAGTTATATTGGAATAATATTTATCAAATTCTCAACACATTTAATATTATTGAGTTATTTGCATATTATTATATTAATCATGAAACCAAATGATAGTAGTAACAATTTATTTTACAGAATAGCTAATGGAGAAAGCCAAGTACTTTATCATTACGTTATTGTGATAAATATATTTTCAACGAAAGTTACGTTCGTATATAATATATATAGGTACTTTTGTGTTGACCAGTTGACATTTTACGTGAGATCTAGCTTTATTAAATATTTTCTCTTCTTTAATAGAACTACAGCTGAAACATACTTGATGAACTGTCAATATGTTGGCACCAACTGTCACTATTCAACCATCATCCCGACCGTCCAGTACGATGGGAGAACGAGAAGTTGCGTCCGCGGATGGCAGCGAAGAAAAACATGAACCAAATGTGAAAGAGATTGTTGCCCCTGCAAGATTAAACGTCCCTCAGTCCGAAAACAAGTCAGAAAGTGAAGATGAAGATTATCAAGAAGTAAGATGACGTAAACATGATATTATCACATCCGATATATGCCAACAAAATTAAATCGTGTTTGTAAAATATTTAGTAGGTTCTCATTAGAATTATAATAATATGATACCAATTCATTACAATTAATTATGTATTAAGTATTTAAGTGAGTTTATCGACAAAAAATATAAAGTGTGTACAATTAGAGAAAACTTATCAATCAATGCAAGGTGAATTGATTCAATATGGTATACACATGCTATTAATGCTTGTAATTATCTATTAAGTAAACTATTTACCATAAAAATATCAAAATAATCACAATTATTAAATCATTTTAAGTTTTACAAAAAACATACTACATTTAATTTTAAATTGTATAAAAAAAATACAAATTTAATGATACAATTATAATGCATTAAAAGACGTGGTGTTACACGACATTTTATTATGGTTGTATAATTTGAAGTCTTAATGTGCATAAAATAAGTTTGAGATGTAAATTGTTCAAAAACTGTTTGCTAAAAAAGCTTAATAAACTTATATTAAGTCCAAAATAAAATAGTTCTATATTAAACGATGCTAAAAGTATAGGTAATAGTGCAATACTGACTTCTGTCTATGTGGTGATACTTTTATCGTATACATATTTTGTCAAATATTTATTATATTTTTTCATATAAAATAACACGACACATTAAAGTAATAGTTTTGTTTGAAATTTTTAATCATGATAATATGAATATGTTTTTATTGAAATCAGAATTTTAAAATAAAATATCCTAAATGAGTACCTATGTTTGAATATTTCATAGTAAATAAGTTGTACATGTCAAATTAGTAATTTGCAAGATCTATGATTTGAGAACTAGAGTGGCGTCCTTTTGATGATACTGAATTATTTATAGTTTATAATTTAAATAGAGAATTATTACAAGTAACTAAATAAAATGTGAATGTTGAGTAAAATACAAATAAAGTTACAACAAAATAATAACACAGACATTTCAAATTAGTACCTGTATAAATTGTTACTATATAGATTTAAAATGTTTGATTGAATATTAAAATACATTAAACCTACAAATTATAATACATTTTAGGTGTCACGTCACACACAACAAATGGGACATAATATCGGACCAGCGGGATATTGGCAGAGTGTACCCAACAGCAGAGCAGCTAGTCCTGGTAATGATAACGGGAGCGAAACATCATCAGTTATGCCTGCTCCAGTCCCCGGATTAGCTGCTTCTAGAGTAGCTAAAGACAAATATAATCATCTATCGTATTGGAAAGCGAGAAAAGTGAGGAAACTAATTTAGTAGTAGAACACAAGCAGAAAAAAGTAGATACAAATCGTCATATTATAATGTTTACCGCAATGTTATAATACTGCAGATTATCCCAAATGATGTGTAACCCTGTTTGACTTAAAAATATGCAATAGAACTTTATGTAATATGTTATTACCTATAATATTATTCAAAACGGCAACAAAATTAATTTTAATTTAAGTATAGTATGTAAATTATTATTTCTATTTTTCTATATTATGCCTACTACAGTATATAAGTGTATAATGTATATAGTTTATTGTGTATAATAGTATACACTATATAAGTATTATGTACTTATTCAATAATTATTAAATGGAATATAATGTTTGATTAATACTTGGTTGTACAATTATTATTAGGTGTACTATACTTTGAATTTAAATATTTGTTTCTAAACAGTACTGTTTTTATAATTTAAACATATTTGATATTTATACTCATCGGTTATTATTAATGGTCAGTAAATAGTATTTAATTTATATGCCAATCATTAATAATAATTTATAACCAAAATTTTAATTTATAATTTTTTTGAAGTGTGAAATCAAAAATATGATGGAAAAATTTATTTTATTTTTATATAATTATTAATTATATTGTAAAACATATTGTCTATAATTTTTAAAAATTTCCCTTTAGTTAATAGATTGTGTATTTTATATTGACTTAATAATCGCTATGTTTTTTCCAATAAAAAATATACATTAGGTGATTCTTTTATCATTGGACACTGATTATTTCAAAAAGTATAAATATTAAAAAAAAATTGTTTACATTGTTTCTAATTTTTTAAAAAACAACATTTCTAAAATATACATATATATTTTTTAAGATTTTACTTTTTGGAATGACTACAAACAATTTTTTATTATATTCCAAAGCAGAAAATTTGTCTATGTATTTTAAAGCATACAATCTTAATTTAGGACTAGTAGCTTAAGTATTTGAAGTTTGAATGATTAAAGAAGAGAAGTACGCAGTTACCCTACAAAATTTTGGTCTACTGCTTAGCTCAAATCTAAACATTAAATATTATTAATACTCCATAACTACTGGTCCTAAATTAGATTTTTATGTATCGAAATACTCACAAAAATATTTTACTTTCGACGTTGAAATTAAAAGTTTATGTTGCATTAACTATAATATAAAATGTATTAAAATTATAATGCTAATTAGAACTAATGGCCTAGTAGCCAAAGTTATAATGATCAATAAAAAAAATATGTTGTAATTTGAAAAAAGTAAATAACTTAAGGAATAAAGAAGAAAAATATTTAAAAATATAATTTTTTCATAAAAACGTTGTTATGTAATTATTCGAAACTGTAAAAAAAATTTTTTCAAAAAAATTAATACTTTTTGAATAATGATTGTCCTACGTTGAATGAAACACTTAGTAATGTATATATATTTTTATAAGAATTAATTAATACATATTTAGATCCTTTTTACTCGGCAGTCGTTCTGAATGTAGTTTTAGATAAAATTATAAGCATCATTATTATTTTGATTTTTAAAAAACTATACTTCAACAAATCTATAGAATTAGAAAAACCAAGTATTAGTCAAATATTATTTATCAAATTAGTGGACATTTTTAAAACAATCCATTATTTAGTGAATTCATAACTTCAACAATATAACATAAGCTTAACTATATATTTTTTATATTTGTAGGTAACATTTTTTAAAAATGGGGATTTATACTTTCCGGGATTAGAACTACGGTTCAGACCTGGAAGAGATATTGGAAATTTAGAAGCATTATTTGACAAATTATCATCACGAATGGATTTACCTCGTGGAGCACGATATTTGTTTTCTATGGATGGCGGCAGGGTTGTCAGTTTAGATCAATTAGAAGATGATCAGTCATACGTGGTTTCTTCTTATAAAAGTTTCAAGGTATTTATATGATACAATTTCAATTGAGTGACAAAATTACAATTTCAAAGTATATTGTGTTTGTTCAATTACATTAAAATCTATTCAATTGTATAGTTCAATAAAATATTATATTGTTAACGTTAACTTTACGGTAATATTTGTAACAGCTATTTGGTCCAACACTTTATAATTAAGTTTATAATGTGATTAAACAGGATTTATTATAAATTGTTATGGAACGAAAGCTGATGGTTGAAATACATTTACAAATAAAATTGAATTCGGAGCGCTATTTTATCAGTACATCATATCGTCCCAACATAATAGTATTCATATATAATTAAAACTATTTAAATACTAACTTAAAGCTTTGAGAAAAAAGCCCCTGGTAAAATAATTTTGGAATTATTTTATCTGGGGCTTACATTATTGGCAATGTAAGCTACAAATATAATTGATTTGAGTATTTGACTTTATTATGCACAGTATCCGAGTCTTAAGGGGAATAAAAATAAATAAGACTTATGTATTTTTTGAGTCATATATACGACATACGTCTTCACAACTTAAAAACACCCCAAGGGGTAAGAGAAAAATTCAAGGTTTTCGAGTTACTTATACTCGACCGCCGTATAAATAATAATATTAAGTATACAATATTATTATTATCATTGAAAAAAAATTATTTTTGAAAATATTAAGTCATATTATTATTAGATTTTAACTGTTAAGACAATAAATATATTCATGGGAATATTTTAATAACTGTACCTAACATGCATAATATTACTTGAATCTTCTAATATGTAAAATTATTGTTCGTACCTCGGATGTGTACTGGAAATAAGTTATAATGCAAAACATATTTTGATCATCAAATTGTATTCCTTCCTTAGATCATATACATTATATGATCTAAGATTCCTTATATGAAACAGAAACAATAAACATGATAGTTAACAAAAATATTGAAAAGTATAGTCTAACAGTATAAATTTTAATTTTTAAGTCATTACTGACCTTCTAGTTTAGAAAAATGTATTTATGTTATTATGAGTAAGTAATTTATTTTTCTATTAATAGTATTGAATGTAGAATAACTGATTTTTGTCAAAAATATTGCATTTATTATTTTATTAATTATAATAGAATATAACACACATTGTACTTTATTGTCCATACATTTTTTTTTATCATTACGTCAATATCATATAACCAAAAGCGGTGGGAGAAGTACATGGTATAATTGTGTAAATAGCTAAAACTTAGTCCAAATATTTTGAAAATTGTATTGCGTTTATAATATTGAAAATATTATGCAATACAAGAGCATAATGTCAAGAAGTTCCAACTCTCTGCAATTAATATATTTTATTGAGTGACAATATTGAATGTTATAATAACTTTAGTTCAAACGTCGGAAGAAAAAAGTTATTTTTCAGTTAATTGTCCGATTTTGATAAAATATGAACTTAAAATTCGCTAAGATAAGCTTATGATGAACTTTATATCGAATTTCCATGCTGTTGAACTTACAAACAATAATTTTGTCAAATAGGTATAAACAGAATATAAACTGAAGACGTTGATTATTTCAAATGTCAATAATTTGCAAGAAAACAAAAAGTGTATTTTGAAAATTTTAATATGTTAGATAATACTGTAGAAAATGTAGAAAATACTAATAAAAAAATATTTTGTGAAAGTATCAATTACTTACGTCTTACAGTCATATATTTTTTAAATACTGATTTTACCATATTTTGTGTTTCCTATAATTTTGAAAAGTAACTGAAAATGTTTTGCTAAAAGGTGCTAACTAAATCCAATTCACTACCAGAAAATGCCCTCAAAGTTGAAAATTGATTCATTTAAACTGCTCCAAAAGCTAATGACAGACAAAAGAAAAAACCACATTATTGTAGAACAAATACGTTAACCGCTCCAATAAACCAATTTAATATTATTATACATATTACTATTATTAGTGTAGGTGATCCTTTTATCATATAATAAACCACTCATTATTTTAAAAAAATGATTAATCTTTTAACCTTTTTGAAAGTATTTTTTTTTTATATAATTGTAAGTAGTAATACAACAAAGAATTTCTACAAAATTATATTCTTTACTATTTTCTATTGTTTTTTTTTTTTTTACTTTTTACAAGATACATTTTTAGTTTGATATTCCGAAGCAGAATATTATTCGGAGTATTTCGATTTGTAAAAGTTAAATTTTGGTCTTGTAGTCTATGAGTTATATATAGGTATTTAAACTACTAAGTTTTGATTAGTGACGAAGAGTGACGCAGAGGTGTCCCGCCAAATGTAAGTCCACCAATCTGCTCATCAAAATTTTAAGTACATAGTATCATAACTACTTGTCGTCTCGTCAGAAATTTGATTCTTACTACTAATCATTTTAAATAAAATATTTTTGAATCATTTATTGTTGAAATATTTTTGTTTTTTTGAAGAATTGTTTTTGCAAATTTTATACTTCAGGAACATACTCAATTTTTTTACAGACCAAGTTGGAAAAATGTTTTATCGGTCTATAAAATTATATATATGTATTTATATTGTAGTTACCTACTATACAGCACGATTCACCGAGTATGCTCACCCTCTTTTTTCTTCATTAATAAAGTTATTCAAAATATGATTTTTTTAATTTTTAAATATACTTTAAGACCATGTTTTCAAATTCTTGAGATTTTTTGTACTACTTAAGGAGTGTCCTGTAGAGATACAAGCTTCTGATTTTCAGATGAGAACACAAATATTTAACTATAAATTATTATTCAATAGATATTTTTTTCTGAAATTTTCGACGTATCAAAATCAAAATTCGTACTAGTAGTTGTTGAGTTATTTAATTCTGTGTTCTAAGGATAAAAGGCAAATTTAGTAATGTGTTTATAGGATTTTTTGACTATGGTGGTTTGAAAACTGTAGTTCATTAATATTAATTAATCTATCGATATTAATAATTAGTAAAAAAGGCCCAAGTATAAAAAATACTAGATCCAATTTTCAGTCTATTTTATATTTATCTAAAAAAAGTTTTAAGGACTATTATTCTTAATACAAACATTTTAATAATTAAGAAAATACTCATTCGGATTTTGAATGTGGTGCATATAAATGTTTAAAAAAATTATCCACTACTTAATTATAGTAAAGAGGGGGGTACTCGTTTGAAAAACAGAAACTTGTATTACCACAGGACACTCCTTAAGTAGTACAACAAAATTCGAGAATTTGAAAATATGGTCTCTGAGTATATATTTAAAAAATTTAAAAATCACAATTTGAATAAATTCTTTATTAAAGGAAAAAATTTAGGTGACCATGTTTATATATTTCCTATTTCATTTCAATGTCACTAATTTACTGAAAACATGTTGGTTAATCTAATATTGTATATATTTTGTATGTCTGTATACAAATGAGGTGCATTTTGCTTAGGTTCTGCATAGTTACGAAACAAAACACTAGATAGCGTGAGTCTTATTCAATATGTGTTAAAAAGCACAAAACATACAAATTTGTTTAAAAAACCCTACATTAGTTCTGTTTCATATGTTTTGACGTGTGACGCGTAATATCGGTTGAATGATGTTACTGAAAAAATTGTCTTATCGAAGTGTTATATAAACTATAATATATAATATATAAACTTAAAATATGATTTACAATTAAAAAGTAACAAATACAATAAATCATTAACACAAAGACATAGGTTTAATGTTTATTTAAAGTATCAGTGGCGGGGGGGGGGATAGATCTCCCCCATGGTTTTTTTTTCCTTAATATTTATAA
>PVMI01063350.1:0-22851 GCA_008528875.1 Aulacorthum solani | reverse complement strand
GTGCTCAAGCTTCTTTAAACATTTTGTGGACGCTCGCTAAACATATGAAGCCATTCACAGATGCTGATATTGTTAAAGAATGTATATAACAATCTGCAAATATACTGTTTGAAAATAAAAAAGAAATTATTGAAACTATGAGTCATATTCCGATATCAACATCTACTCACACAAGAAATACTGAGGTACTCGCCAATGATAATAAAGCTCAATAAATTATGAAGACATTATAAATAAATAAGTTCCTTAAAAGATAACTATTCTCCTGGATTAGATGGAAATTACAGAAAAAATGCTCAAATTATATATACATTCATTGATTAAATCATTTCACACGTTTTTAATTTAGCTTTAACAACATCTACAATTTCAGGATGCTTTAAAATGTCAGTAATAACACCAGTACACTAACAACGTGTCAAACCTATAACATTGAGAATTATCGCCGAACCTCACAAATATCAAATATTGCTAAATCTTTTGATAAAATATTATTAAAAAATAACTAGTTCATATAGGGTATCTTGATCTTCATAAACTTCTATCATGTACCTACCCAATTCGATTTTAGGCCTGGTAAAAGTACTGAACAGGCAATTGCAATAGTATCAAGCTACATACATAAATCATTCGAAAAAAAAAATTGTGCAACTGTTTACTTGAATCTAGCAAGAGCATTTAAAACTATAGATTATAAACTATTACTACAAAATACTAACCCATTGGGTATGAATGGAACTGCTTACAATTTTTAACCCTTAACTACTTTGTACACCAATATTTTTGTTTATCTTGTTCTATTTTGGTTTTTATTTGTTTTCAGTTATTCTCCTAATCTAACCTTTTTTTTTATCTAATATGTAATAGTTATTATTCCATTTCAGTCTTCATTCGATATTTGTAGCCGTACAAACAAGTTATTCAAAAATAGGGTGACAACAATACAATGTTCTACATGTCAGAAGTTTACTTGTAAATAGCACGTAAAAGCTGTTGTCAGTCGTGAAAGATGTATAATAAGTCAGAGTATTGAGTAAGATTTAATTTAAGTTAGTAAAAATTATTTGACAGTAAGATATTTTTACTTTTATCAATTTTATTATAATATAGTAATAACCTAATTTTTTTTATTCATTTTTTTTATTAAATTTTTTATTATAATTAAATTTAAAACAATATTAAGGAGTACTTTGTTCTTTTATTAGTAAATAAAGTTAAATATATACATATCAATATATGCAATACGACATTGATTTCTGTGGAAAACAAATTGGTGTACAAAATACACCACGCGAATAATTATTGAAAAAAAATGGCGCGTGTAGCTAAGGTTTAAGTTCAAATTTAAAAACTAGAAAACAGCACGTTCGAATAAACAATGAATTAAGTGAAGAAATTTTAATAATATGTGGTGCACCTCAAGGGATTACCTACTCTATCGCCTACACTATTTAAGAAGAATTAGTTAATATAGTATTGATACGCTATATATAATTATTGATTGCAGTCTACAATAACTGTACAACATAATATATTTTAAGATTATCGTATAGTAAAAATAATAGGCATTCGGTAAAATAATTTTGGCATGTTATTGCAGTAAAAAATTGCAAGTTCCTCACCGTCTTAACGCACTAAACTACAATCGTGTGCACAATGTACGTATGTTGTGTTTAATGTCGCATGAGGTATTGCAAGAGGCGAGTTTTTTTATTGTGGTATTCCCGTGTAGCAGGGGCGGCTTCAGAGACATAGTTGGGAGTGTAGGGGGGGTATCCTGAGTGATAATTTTCAGAAAACTTTCGATATTATAATATGTTATTTTTGAAATTTTGTTTTTAACAATACACCATTTTTAGAAATGATGCAAGCTTGGGAGTGAGCCACTGCCTCTAGCCACCCTTGCGTGTAGGCCTAATCCACAAAGAGGAAAATGGGAGTGTACTGCTGGCCAACGATACTGAGGAACCATTGGAGATTTGTTAAGTTATAATACATTGTCTTAGCCAATATTATGATGCAGGTTGATATGCAAAGACTTAGATTTAATAATGTATCTTTTCGTTGACCGAATTCACCCAATAACCTCTGTGCCATGTAAATTTATAAACAAAATTAGTTAAAAAAATATCGTCATCGGAAAACGAGACCAGCTCCAGACCAGAGAAAGAAGGTAAATTACAAAATATGTACTAAAAACATAAGATAAATAAAATATTTGGGCATTGAGCATATTTGTATACTGAAATACTGAATTTAATACGACAGTGCCCATTATATATTTTCTACTTATACATAAAATTATATTATAATATTATGCATTAATTAATAAATATAATAATAGATAATAGTAGCTATTCTTAGGTATATACTAATACTATTATACTAATAAATAATAAGAATAACCATAGGCGTAAACTGGGTGGCAAGGGAGGCCATCCCCCTTAGAAAAAATTAGGAGGGGAAATGCCCCCTATGATATTTAACATACCTATACTACCTAGTTTTTAAATAAGTACAAAACAGCTGGTTATATTCATTCCGGTATACAGTTGTTTTTATATCTTAATTTTCAATTTTAGCTTATCTAACAATGTTAGATAATAAATAATGAATAATAATTATAATAGATGATATTGTGAAAGCAGGGTTAAAGTTATTTGGTAAAATGTGTGTATCAAGTAATATTCCCTAAGATTTTGAAAATCATTTAAATTTTTTCTTGTCCTAGAACTTAATGAGTTCATTTGAAATTTTGTATATGATTTTTAAAATATATTTATCGATTCCCATGAGTTCTGCTTCTAGTGAGCGTTCTTTTTCGTCTTTACGTCGTCTCAAGACATTCACTAGGAATACTATTGGTCAAGAAAGACTAACTGATGTAGCTTTATTAAATATAGAAAAGTTGAAGTTATACCCAATAAATTTTGATAACATTATCAATCAATTTAGTACAGAATCAACCCAAAGAGGCAGAAGACTAAAATGAATATAAATTTGTTATTATTTTTACTATAAAGTTAAAACTTAACTGTATATAGGCACCTACTTTCAGTTTTCATAATTATGATACATTTTGTTTAGAAGTTATGAAATATAAAAAATTCCTATGTTTTTAATGTATTTAAGTTAGTTTATTTATGTTTGATTTACTTCATTACTTAGTAATATTGATCATCTTATCCTATTAATAATTATACAACAAAAGGTAATGTTAACATATATTTACAAGTAACTAATGTAAGGCTAGCTATATAAACTAGTTGATATGTAACTATATATATTTTCCCCCCTAATAAATTTTCAAGTTACGCCCATGCTAATAACACTATACTAATTCTAGCCAATATAGTTGTAAATGAGATACAGTTAATAATATTATTTCTAAAAACAAATAAACTAAACTAAACCTATAGCTTACTGTCACCATTATTAAGGCCAATTGCTTTTATTTTATCTATGCATAGTTCAATAATATTAGTCATACAATTTAATTTTTTAAAAACAAACATAATTATACCTACATAAATTGTTAATTTTTTTTTTTCATTGAACTAACTATTCAAGTAATTAGTGATCTTTACTTTCACACAAGTTTTTCTCAGTAAGGTCCAATAGTTTCTACAGGACAGAATCATTATTCCCATACTGTATTTTTGTAGACAAAACTGGCACCATGCACCTAAGTTAATACCCATGGTGATTGAGTGTAATCTATGATATTGGTGAGTGGTGACACTGTGACAGGTATGAATTGGTTTAATTTTAAATTGTAAAAATACAAAATTTTAAAAATAATTTTTATACTTGAAACCTGAGAATACATAAATAAAATACAAAATTTTAATATAAATGCTTAGGATAAAAATTGATACTAATATGCAACATCATATAAATTAAACATTTAATCATATAACAATTAATAGTTTAACAAATTATAATAAATATTTGTAATGAATATAAAAATATTATCAATGTAAGTAAATATTTTACAAAGTGTGCATGTTCACTCACAATTTATTACCTGTCTTTCTTTACATGTTATCAATAAATTAATATTTTTTTGTTAATTTTATAACATATATTATAAATTATTATATAGTTTTTTAGTTTTTTATTCTGCACCAAAATCTTCATCATTATTTGCCATTGTTACACTTGTCACGTCTTTTACAATCATTTCAGCTACTTGCCATGCCATATCTTCTTGCATTTTAACACCCTCTTTATTCACAAATTTTTTCATCATTCTTCTAATGCCAGATTCTAAAATATAATATTAATAATCTATGTAATTATTAAAAATTAAAATATAAAATTAACACACCTTTGTTTTTATCTGGATCTGGTTCTATATTCCTTTCAAAACGTCCGTATTCATCAACTCGACCAAAACTTAAGCCACTATTAGAATAAAAAATACAAGCATGCATGATGGTAAAAACAAATATGATAATAATTTAAACAATAAGTGATCTACCGCATTTCATCAATTCATAATCATTAAAATTGCAATAAAATGTCATACAATTTTTTTTTAACTTCTTTTTTTATAAATTTAAAAATTTGATTTAAGTATTTTTTTTTATTTTGAGAAAAAAATTAGCAATAGATTTTAATTTTAAATAATGTTCTTAATAACTTGTCAATTACTCTAACCAATTTATATATGTTATTGGTTATTCAATTATTTTAAAAAGATATGAGTTTAGTTTTTGGATATTACAATTCATATTAGCTAAAAAGCTGTATGTACAATATTACCTTTATTGTATTGAGTTTCACATCTTCACTTAAACATCATACTTTAATAAAAAATAAAGTCAAGCATAAATTATTGAACTAGTTGTAAGACAACTTTCAATAAGCTATTATTATTTTTATTTTTTTAATATTAAGATATTTTGCTGTTTAATGTATAGTACTATCAGATAATTAGAAGTTAGCATCGGGCTCACCTTTGCTGCCTCTTTCTCCATAGTGAATCGGTACTGGCTGAATAAGGTAAAAGAGAAGACATTGATCGTTTTGAATTAGTGCTATACTCAGAAACTGATGAACTAGATGATTCGTTGTCTTGAGAAAGAGTTTGATAGGAATTTCCAGCTTTTATTAATTCGGACAAATAACGTACATAATGTTGAGATGATAGGAAAGGCATTAAACATCTACGACGTAAGAATGCTAGGACCACTAAAACGGCAGATCTAAAACACTGGCTAATTGTAGTAACAGTTTGGCCTTGTATGTCAGCTGGACATATAGACTCTTCGACAGTAATTCTTACTTGATCAGTGAAACCAAGTGAACAAGTGGCTTGAAGAGAAAGGTACCTGTTAAGATGTTTGTATAATAACAAAATGTTAATAAAATATTAATACTAATTATTAATGGATGTCAGTTACTTTTCATAAATACAAATAGCGTCACTTTGTGCTTGTTCATAGTTAACTGAAGTATTTTTTAATTGTTCAACACAACTTTTAAAATTTGTAGCTGCTAACCAGAACTCAACAATAGATCTACACCCTTCACTGTCAAGAAACTATAAAAAAAAAATAAGAACACCAATTTATATTTGTTCTATATTTATAATTAAAAAGTAATAATTTAATTAATCAATTAATTTTAAATAAATTAATTAAAATACTATTTTGTATACATTTTTTTTTAATTTGTAATAGTCATTAGTATATTATCATTTACTTTTATGATTTAACATCAATCTTTATATAAAAGCACAAATTAAATATTTAATATGTGTGTTTTTTTCATGATGGTAATGATTACAAATACTATTATTTATAATAATAGTATGCAAGTTGAGAACCTGAATAATAATCATTTTAATATGAATAAAATATAATAATCATGCAAGTTTATATTACTCTTTTAAAAGTTATTAATCTTATAAAATATATAAATTGTATGTTAGGTACCAATATATATGTTACGGGCAATGTGAACCACAATGTTTATTTTTACTAACTAATAATATTGGCCGAATAAACAATAATTAACTATATTCATGTATCATATTAATATGACTATTACAAATATTTTGATGGAATTACAAAAAAAATCAAATATTATCATTTTATTTTTATTATAAATTATTTTATTATATTACCTATTTATTTGCACACGGTTTAGAAGCATGACACTTGGAATTGCATAATCTATCTGCTTTTCTACACTTACATTTATTTGTTTTGCAACCCTGTGTACAAGTACACCGATCATATCCCTGTCCTCCTAAATTCAATATTGTGGTTTACATTGCCCGGGCAGGACCACATTGCTCGTAGCATATATATATATAGTAAAATTTGTATGGTTATTGCCTATAGGTTGCAATAATTATACAATTAATTAAAAACTAACTTTTTTGATTTTTTTAAATTAGATGGAATTAAAATAATATTCAATTTAATAGATAATAGATATAACAAATTTTAGTGCATACTATCATATTTACATAGTATCTCAAATTCTATAATCACACTAAGAGATGAAAGTTAAATTTTTAAAAGTATACTAATAAAGATGTAATCAAACTATGTCATGCACGTCATCATTATACCTCCATGAAATAAGAAAGAAGTCCATCACAAAGCAGTATATCACCAAGAGTAACTTGTCCACCAGTTAAGACATCTACTTGGTATTTACAAAACATATCAGTCTGGACAAAACTATTCCAATACCTAGGGATAATAAATTTATATAACAATATGATATGGAAAGTTTATTTAGCATCTATCTATAATTATAAAATAGTAAATGTATGTTATAATAAAGATACTTACTCTTGTAATATTACATAAACCTTATCTGTAACTTCTTTTAAATCACCAATATCTAAATGTTTACTATGATTATTAATTTTTGCTATTAGTTGATCAGGAAAATTAATCCGATGAACTGAGATGTTTCTTAATAAATTTGTACGTAATGACTCGTCTTCAATATCTGTACGACCCAATAACGTCATGTACAAATGGTAAAGTGATAATACATTTCTGTGGTCTAAAAATTGTCTGAACATGGATAAGAGTGCACTATTATCCAACACCAATGCTTCACCAAAATGCAATGATAGTCTACATTTTTCCAGAGCATAAAGATCTGTTGAAAATCACAATCTAAATAAGTACTTTTAATTCACAAAAAGAGTAGCATAATTACTTACCACTCTCTTCATATTCAAAATCTTTGAGAGGCAGTAGTCCATCACTGCTAATGCTTAGCCCAACGTTATTGATATTAGCCGATGACGTTGGACTTTTTTTAGATTGAATTGTTTTCCAAAAATTGAGCATCGTATCATATTAGTTAAGTTGGTTTGGCTTCAATCGATTTAAATGTTTTTAAGACATAGAATTATCCATCACAAACAAGGACATTACGCCTAATATGCTAAAAATAAAAATAAAAAACAAAAATAAATACATCATTAGATACTTGGTTAATTAATTTATGAACGTAAATATTATAACAAAAAAGAATAGTTTACTGAAAATGTATAGAACTTTGAAAATCAACAACTTGAGTTCAATTTAGTTGATTTACATCATTGTTGATTGGTACGTAAAATAGGGTATAATATAGGTACCTACTTAAATGTATACCTAATGTTACTTTAAAGTTAAAATGCAATTATTATCATTAGGTACTTAAATAATGCTTTTCAAAATTATGCTTGATTTATCCGTCTCTATGTACGATACTGCGATGTTGTTACTTGTCTTGTTATCATATTTTGTGTATTAGTAGTGTTTATCACTAGCATAACCAAAATGATAAATGTATAAGTACCGTCATAATATGACACCTGTTAGGTACCTACCCATGCCAATTATATTACTATAACTATCAGCAACCCCTACCACAAGTCACAAGCACAGTAAGTATTGTTATTGGCAGCAGCTAATACTATATATAATATTATGATCATATTTAATATTTGGTATCTAAGTATCTTGGTAACAGTTCGGTGAATTTGTAGTTACCTACACTCTAAAATACTAGTTACTAATGTCTGTATAGTACATACCTACCTAATATTCAAATTACATGATAGTTAACACTAAATACTATTCCATGCACGCATGCGTTCAACGTTGACTATTTTTAACACTAATTTATTGAAGGATTAATAATTCAGTAGGTCCTACCTACCTATAGGTATTCAGTCGTTGAACTATATTGAACTTCAATAACAATATTTTTTTACCAACAAATATACGAAATGACTGTCTACAATTATATCTTGAATTACATTATATTATTATAATATATAAAAATCTAATATATACTCATATAGTTATAAAGGTACCTACCTAATATGTTTTTGATATTTGTAGGTACATAGGCACATACCTATTAATGATTTAATAACAGAATTGTCGTGGGTAGGTAGGTATCTACGTCTACTAGCATATGATATAAAAGTTCCTACTTCCTAATAGCTACCATAAGCCTAAAGTGGTTATTAATAACTAATTACTAATTAGTTTGTAGATCTATGGTACCTACCCGTAGAACCTAGCATCAATATGTACCACAAGTCCATAAGATATCTTAATACTCTTTCAATAACCCTTAAATTATATCTTATAGGTAATTCAATAATTGAGTTTATTACCTAGGTATTTTACATTTTTAATTCTAAAATTATTATACCTAACTATTCATGCCCATGTCCGCATTGCCAATGGCCATTATTTAATTGTTATTATAATTATGCATCATAAAAGCAAACTCATGTTCCACGGGACAACATATTTAATATTTCACGGTAACTGACAACGATTTAAAGTTATTAGACCTTGAGCCATTGTTAATCTCTTCAATCTCAGAACGTTCATGCATTCCGGAAACACGAAATTATTCCGGTGGCTAATCGTTGTAACAACTTCGGCCACAATAAGTTGCATGATTATTGTTTTTCCTTATCTATTGGATTAGCAAACGGTAATATTATCGAATGAAAATATAAAATATTAGTGGTCCTAAACGATATATATGTCTATACCTAGTGTCCTATACGGTTATACGTGACAACATGTCAAATTGCTGAAGTATTAAAATATGTCGAAACGATATCTTACAAAACACGATAACATAAAAATGAATGTATTACAAATGTACGCAGGTAATTAAAATATGTTTATAATAACATGTTTACATAGTATGTAACTATATTACACCTATGTAGGCAAGTCATAAATACGTCATAATTACATATGCAGTACGCAATGGCAAGAGTCTGCAGAGCCTAGAAGATTTATTTATTTATTTATTTTTTTGGTTGTTACTTACCTATTACTATATGTTTAATACAATATAATAGGTGCCTAATTGAAAATTTTCCCTAAAAATGTATTAGTAGGTAATATTATTTTGGAAATTAATTATCAATAACGGCAGTGTATATTTTGATTTTTTTTTTATAAAAAGTTAAAAATTCTGAAAACAAGTTAGAAGTAAATATTGATAATTCAATTGGTAGCCGGTAGATATCTCATTTTTTTTTAGTGTGTAGTGAGACACATTTTGTGCGGTGAAAGTTGTAACTTTGTGCAGTGCAAAAAAAACAATTTCAAGATGATATTTATTCCATATTAGAAAACAATAATTCACTAAACCTAAACATTAGGATAACTAGGTACTAACTTTAAAAGTTTTAAAATGTTTCATATTAACTTAACTTAACTCAGTTAAAAATCATCGTTGACTTTCCCAAGCTTGGTTTCTACATAATATATGCAGTTATAAGTTAATAGGTTTAGACATCTGTGCATAATAACCACAGACTACATTTTAATATATATAGTACCTACTATAGTAGTTACAATATAGTCCGTATAATAATAACATACTTAGAATGTACCTACCAACCTGGTACCTAATTTATTGTATTCATAGGACATTCAATACATTAATTAGGTATTTAGAATAACAGAATAAGCTATGATATATTCATCTGTTTACGTTCAATGAAGCCCACAACTATGACAAAATAAATTTTCAAAATCTATTTTGTCACGCCCACGACTTTCAGGTCTCCGTCTACAGTCATGTAGGTTAGGTACCTATATATCTGTGTTAATATGGTGATAAAATGATAGGTGATTAATTATAGTACATAGATATTTATATGTCATAGTTCATAGAAATATGTTTAAAAATGTTAAATATAATTATATAAATGCTTAAAGTCTAAGCTGTAGGTACACGTCATTGTGCGTATGGACATAATAATAATACGTGATCAATAAGTAGGTATTGCGTATGTATATAAGACATAAATTACAAATTACAACATAATAGTACAGTAGTGCCCAGGTACCTACCTATTTCAATAGTAAAATTGTCTATATATAGTCATTTAATTTGAGATATTGGCCTCAGTGTAATATGTAGATGGTTGGTGTTTATAATAATGATATATCTACTGTAATCCGGTGGAAGAAATAAGCGCCAAAATCCCAGACAAATTAATTTCTGTCACAATTTTTTCTTCAAATTTGATTATGATAAAGGGTCAGTTAAAATAGTTATAACATAGGTTTATCGTATATTATTGTTTGTATGGACTTACCATATAATTATGGGAAGCATTCGCATTTCGTACATTTTAGAAATTAGAATAGTGCATAGGTATTATAATCTTCAGAAATGTGGTCTGAAATTCATGATAATTGATATCTTTCTAAAATATCAAAGTGAAAACATATTGATTTATAAACTCTTTTCCTTAAAACTAAAAATTAAGAGGACGCTACATGGACATTTATTGTCTCCGTCTTACACTCTTACAAGTGCTGAAGAGCCTAACATATACCTACCAAATTACGTTCAGTAGATCACGTTTAACTTCTTTAGCTTAAAAATTAGAGTGGATCGACCTATTGAAGGCGTTCGCAATAATATAAACCGGGGGGGGGGCAAAGTCAGAAATCTCTGATACTACAGCACATGTTATTATTATTTTTTGTATAAGTGATACAACAATTAATATTAACTAAAATAGAGAGGGGCCATAGCCCCGGCACATCCCTGTGGGATTCCTTGGGCCTATTCACCTAATATGAAACTTAATGGTAAGAACATTTTCTGTGTTTATTTGTGGGTATTTTACGACAGTTTGAATTTTTAGCAAATTTTATGTAGGTACATGATAAAACGTAAATTTAAAAAACTCATAACTCACTTAAAAACTGAATTATTATAAAAAACCCACGACGGGATTAAGATATTTTAACAAAGAATAACAATTTTAGTTATTTTGCTGTAATTTAAAATATTTATCGTTGGTACTTTTAAATTGTATTCATTTTTATATATCTTTTATCCATACGTTAAGTAAACAAATACCCAAGGCCAATTGGGTTGAACATCCCTTTTTCCAAGTGGGTAAGTCACTGTTTGGTATTAGGTTCTTAGGTGTAGTGTAGTATAAAGTAAACACAACACAATGCGACTTTTGTTTGGATTAGAAATATAATATGCGAATAATCATTGTGAAAAAAAATTACTGTAGCAAGTTGGCCACTTACTTTAATAATCTTTTTTTGAAGATTGTGGAACTCTATACATAATAGAGATTTGGACTAATATAAAAAATAAACATATAAATTAAATAAGCATACATTTTAGGAACATTTTATTAATACAAACAGTATCTAATACATTTATACATTGCATGACTAGGTAATATTTATCACATTGTAAAAGAAAACTTGAATTTTACTCAGTTAGGTTAAAAAGATTTGACTAAGAATCTAGTATAATTTTAAACCAATACCTTGGTTAAAAAATTTCAAATTGGTTGACTAATTACATCATAAATAATATTTTTGCTGTATTCCCAGAATAGTAGGAATATGTCTCTTAATGGGTAGCGGATTAGAGATTTAGATGACCTGAAAAAAAAAAATAGAAAATTACAATACCAACTCTTTCTATAAATAAATATTATGATATGAATTATTTTGTAAGTACTAAATACTACATATAGTATAATTTAAAAGTAACATATAACTCTCAGTAATAGAAGTTGTTTTGACTTTATCTTTAAAAACTATACACAATATATTTATTATTACATAATACGTATATTTTAGAAAAACCAAACTTGAGATTTACTATTTTTAATTATAGAATATTTTCATTGAGCCCCTTTGAAGAATTATTACTGGAATGATAATTATATAATTAGTAAATATGTATACATATTTAATTTTTTATACACTATAAATTATAATAAACTTTATAAATTCATACTAATATCATACAAATAATCATGTCAGTCTAATAGTTATCTATAAAACATACCTGCAGTTTATGTTTTTACATTTAAACATGAACATATGTTCACGATCACGTGTATGGCAAATGCTTTGACAATAATGATTGCATTTTAATTGTTGGAGACAAGGACGAGGACATTTTCGATTTACAAAATCTTCAGATTTGGAAACTTTTGATAACATTCCTTTATGTATGGAACACTCTAGAGTTAATTCACTTCCTAAAAAAGATACAACTTAAAATAAATAAATAAATAAAAAAATAAATATTAATTTTATACCAAGGGAGCATAGACTTTGGAGAGAATTTTTTACACTATTCCACAGTTCACATTGGCTTATAAGATTGCTAATGTTTCCAATAATGTATAATCCAGATTTTGCTCTTGTTAAAGCCACACATATCCGATTTTCATGTTTCCAAAATCCTGTATCTCCTTTGGTACTGTGTATAGTTGATAATATTACAATTTCGCATTCAGTTAATGAGCAATTATCCACAGATGATATATTTATGTTTTTAATAAGTAAAGATTCTTCTTTAAGCTAATCATTAAAATTCCAATATAAATTAAAAATAGTTTTAAATTAAAATTATGGGTTTTCTAAACTAATTTACCTTTACAAGTTCACAAACTTGATCTTTATGTGTTGTTAAAATCATTATATCCTCAGGTTTATAATTTTGTAAGCAAAGATAACGAGCAAGTCCAATTGCAAATTTAACTTCATGTAAATTTGTGTGACTTTTATCCTAGTTAATTGAATTTGTTTGTTTAGTTAAATATAATATAATAAAATACCAATTTAAAATTATAAATCAATACCTCTGTAATATTATGATCAATGAAGTACACATTCTTAGTTATTCCAATAACATTTGGTAAATTGCACGTATGTTCACTACTTTCTAATTGATCAGTAATGTGTGGTAGGACTAATGACATTATTTCTGGTCGCATTCTGAATTGTTTAATAAGTCGATTTAAAGGTAATCCATTATTTATTGTTCGTTCCATAAGTGTTTGATTGAAATTATAAGTTTTTGCCAAAGTGTATGATGAAGTCTTTGGACGTTCTACTTTATGATCTCCTAAATAATTAAAATAAAGTTTATATAATATAATAAAGTTATTCTACCTATTTGTTTGGTTGGCTGAACATTTTAAACAAAACTAAAGTTAAATTAACTTTTATATAAAAAAGAATGATTAAAAGTTATAAATTAGTAAAAGAAATGTTTCAGAAACAACAACATATTTGCAAGCATTTTAATAAAATGGGATGTGCTAAGAGGTGTAATCATGGTTAGCTTGTGAAATTGTTTTAGCTGACAAGGAGTTACAATATTCTTAAGAAGATACTACCAATGTGTTTGTTGTATCTGTCTGACAAACATAGGATATGGCAAATTTTTGTTCACTAATTTAAATAGTGTGCCGTATCAAAACTAATATAAGAATAAATTTATCTATTATTAAAATTTTAGGTAAGAACTTTATAATAAATGTGCTTAAACATCGAGGATTTTTTTGATATTTAATTTTGAAGCAAGATATGGGTATATGAAATATCACAAATTAAAAATATCTTGTTTGAAAATTAGCCTAAATTTATTAGATATTAAACGACAATTCACAGATTAAGTTCTTAACTAAAAGTTTGATAATAAAATATAAATTCATTCTAATATCAAGACTAACAAAAACAATATTGAAACTAGTGACAAAAATTTGCTATCATTCATGTGTAAGATCAGGGCCGTAGTGGCCCTGAAAATAGTTAATTTTATCCAAAAACTTGTTTGAAAAATATAAGTTGGAACTAACTGTATTTATATTTCTACAATCATTATCTTTTCTGTAAATATTAAAATTGCTCCCTGTCCCAGAGTTGATAAACTAATAAGTATATTCTTAATTTGAAAAAATTTACCAATTAGAATCAAATGTTGACAATGCTCAGTCAATGATGCAACTATGAATGGTTCTAACGTCTCTGTTCCTTCTTCCACAATAACTAAACAAAAAATTGAACATAACTTATTTAAAATGCATTTATTTATCAGCTTGTATTTAGATTTTGAATAAAATGAAGCAGTTATAGAATTAAAAAAAAATGTATCTACTTCTTTGAACATACACATTAATGATGATTAAATTGATTTAAAAATAGCTGTTCATATTGTAATTGGAAAACAGTAGTAAATTACCGAGTAAATTACAAAATAGTATACAAAATAAATAGTATAAATAACAATAAATATTATTAATTTAATTTAGTTAGTTAATATTCCTATAATATTTGTTACTATTTCAATTTAAATAAAATCGTGGTTATTTTAAATTAAACTTAATATATTTGAATTCGAAGAAAAGTACTTACCAATCGGAGGTTTTAAACGTTCTAATAAATCTTTGTTTTTTACTGCTCCAGTAGTAGTAAGTCCAATCACATAAATATCATCTAGTAAATTCATAGTTTGCGCCAATCTATCCTCATCGAGTTTTTTACATAAGTCATTATACTCGTACCATGTTGGAGTTAAAATATTCTTATAATCATTAACAATTATATGTACCCATTTATAGTATAAAACCCATCTTTGATCAGCTGGAATTAAATGGATATCATCAACAACAATTGAACTTTCTTCTGAATTATCAAAACATAACATGTACTCAAAGTATTCATAAAATTTCTTCACCATGGTTAACTGTTGTTTGATTTTTAATGAGTGATATTCACTACCTTCTGTAACTTGTTCCGTCAGTTCTGACAAACGTTGTTTTATATCATCTAAAATGAGACAATGTTGAGGGAATTGTGCATGATCTACTTTATATTTTTTAAACATCTTATCCACAGGATATGGATGAAATAACCAGTTAAGAAAGTCCCAAGAATCTACAAATGTGTTGAATGCCACTTTTGGTACCACAGTCTTCAAAATACTCCAATCCAGAATACCCGAATACAATTTATCACATTTCTCATAGCACTCTAAAATGACTTGCTCTTTAACTTTTAAATTTTTTTCTAAGACATCATTTATTTTTAATTTGTTTAGTTTTACTATCTTCTTTAAACTATACTTCTTTAAAGCTTCACATTTTGATTGACTACCAATTCTGACTAGCTTGTCAGTTATTTTTAAGATACCTTCTAAAAAATGATCTAACGTATGGTTATTATTACAAATAACAGCAATAGGTTTATTTAGCCGCCCTGTTACATATAAATTTTCAATCATTGCTTTAACAACTCGTTGACCAATAAATGTTTTGCCTGAACCTGGAACACCTTGAATTAAAACATATTTATGGGTCAATGCTGCTTTAAATGCTTCATACTGACTGCTCTCTTGTTGCAGATAAATTTCTGTAGGCCATTCTTCATCATTCAAAATATTAAATTTGTAATCATCGATATCATACTTTTGAGAATTAATGTCATTCAAGTATTCAGGAGCACAATGTTTGTTTGTGGCAAAAACTATATACTCTTTCAATGGAAGTGAGTTCATCTGTTGCAGAGCTTTAAGTGTCCAATTGTAAGGTACATAAAATTGTTCACACTGAGCCATTGATAAAATTGTGTTTGGCCTTATGTCAATATTATCAAGCATTTCTATTAATATAATCCCTTTTTTTAAGTATTCTATGTCATCTTTCAGCACGAGTCCAGCAAAGAAAGTGTTGAAATCATCTTTAGAAAATAGTAATAAGAACCCATTTATAAACAAATTGATGTTGTATGCACTGGGATCAAATTTAAATATAAAACCTAATTTGTTTCCAAAAAACTCTCTTGAACCATCAAACAAGACATTACTGCATACCAGATTAGTGCCGACTGTAGTTTTATTTTTACGATAATACTGTACAGCTTTCCTTAAAGGATGAATAAAATCTTCACGTAAGAGATGAAATTGTGTGTCTAAATAATGGTCTTCAGACTTGTATGGACCTTTATCAAGGTTGTACGGTAAATGTTTTACATAGTCGATATCATTTATAGTTGGGTGAACGTATTGTGTTCTAAATGATTTAGAAAACTCTCCAGGAAGCTCTCCCATTTTTGTCTGAAATAAAATTATAAATTATTGTCATGAATATCAATAACAGTAGAGGGCATTATATAAATTAAGTTAAAATTAATTACGTACTTACCAAGAGTTGTAATAGTTAATTTTGATTTTTGAGAATATTTTGAATGTAACTAAAAAAGTTAAAACATTAAGAAATTTACTATTTTTTTAATAGTAATAGGTTAAACGTTTGTTTAATTCATATCAATTAGAAAATTGAAATTACCAGCAATAAAATCGATATTAAATGTCTGTTATTGCCTCATAACTAGTTAAATATTATTTATTAGAAATTACAATGCATGAATGCATGATGTCATTGAGTTAAAAACGATGATTAGGTACTAGGTAGGTAGCTCATTCATGATTTCATGACCATAGTATTACGATTCTCGTTTATTGAATAACGTTATTATCACGAACCACGGACTAAACCAGGTACCTATGTTGCTGGTGGATTGATCAATTCGCCCGCCTGCCATGGTATCTAACGTTTGTGGTTATCACCACAGTTTTTCTTATCGTTATCACAGGTTAATATATTATCAACAATATTTTTTACAGCAGCTGTTTAGTCATAAACTTTTTATCATTGAACTCATAGATCGTCGACAATAATATTTTATGGGTTTAAATTTCTTGTTGAAAATAATATTGCATTTTAGTGTTGACAATTTGACATGTCACAGAATTTCGTCTTGGTTCTACACTTTACATGCTTCAACGTAACCGCTCTCTTGACATTTTTGTTTATCTAGTAGTCCGTACTTTATATTAAAATATAATTTTATTAAATTTAAGAAAACCCTATTAAACATGTGTTCATTAAACGCGTAACTATGGATCATTTATCAAAATCATTGGACAGTTTTGTAAAAAACAAATTTATTCGACTTGGATTACCATTTATATTGTTGGTTGTTGGAGGTTCATTTGGTCTAAGAGAATTTTCACAGATTCGATATGATCATCGAAAGGTTAAGTTCATCAGTCCAGAAGAACTGAAGAAACAAGGTATTGAAATGAAACCTCGAGGCAGCGTTACAATAGAAACCGAGTATAAAAAACTTATGGAAAAAGTTAATCTTGACGATTATGAGAATAAAAGAATACCAAGACCGCCTGGATATGAAGACTGAAATAAAACTATATTAAGGAAATGTTTTAGTATGTTTTTATTTTAACAAATAATGAATAACAAATAAATGTGTTATAATATAATATATATCAGCCATGCTAATTTTGTTTTACTTCAATCATTTGTTCAAGTAAAGTCATCAAAGTTGTAAACCTTTCCTGTATCTGTAAATTAAAGGATACATTATTATCATAGGTAGTATTATGACGTTTAATATGTATAAAAATAGGCATACCTCTGATACTGATCTCTGTGGTATTCGCCTATTAATTGTTTCTAATAAAACTTCAATGTCTTCAACTCTTTTACAAGTTTGTAGTATAATTTTATCTTCATCTATTGTCCATTTGTTTATCAATTGTTTTTCAGTTTCATTATTATCTCGTTTGTCTCTTACATGTACATAGCATTCAGATAAACTATCAATAACTTCACTTTTTATTGTGATATTTTCATGTGGTAATGTTTTATTGATATCAGATGTTGTAGTAGTGATCAAGTTATAGTCTATAAACTTAGTTGAGGTATTTTGATCATCACATTCTTTCTTATTGCTAAGACTACTGATGTCCAAGTTTTCATCAAACTCTTTTTTGACTTTAAGGTTATTTGATTCTTCTAAACTCTTCTGGTGTATGTTTTCTGATAGGTTACTATTTTCAGAAAAATCACTTTTAGTAATAGTATTGGTAAATTCTTCTTTAATTTGGTTTGGTAGCTGGTATTGCTCAAATTTAATGTCTAATATGGGTAACTTATCAGTAGTACCAGGTGAAGGTAAGAAATTAAATTCTTTTTTGATTTCTTTCAATACATCTATATCATTATTTTTATCTGAAAAGACTTCAGTTTTAATTTCCGTATTCTTTTCAAATACATCTGAATTTATATTATCTAAGTTTTCAGACTTAATTTGATTTATAATTTCATAATCCTTAAGTATTGCACTTTCTTTATTGTCAACTTTTAGTTTCTTTTTTGGTATGATTTTTACACTAGGTTCTGCCTTAGGAATACAAAAAAACACCATTTCACTACTTTTTAATTCTTCGTTGGTAACATGGACAATAGATTTTCCTGTTTCAACACATGGTTCTTGCTCATCTTTACAAGATTTAGGATTTTCATCTTTTTTATACTTAAGCTTTAAAGACTGCACTACTTTTGATTTTTGACGTTTTTTTGGTTTCACATCAATTAGATCTTCTTCAGATTCTATAAATGTAATAAATAAAAGTTAAAATTAAACTATCATCATAAGTTAAAAATGTTTTATGATTAATGACAACTAACCTGTTCCTGTGCTGCCTTTAATATCTTCTGCTGAGCCAGGAGAACTATTTTTAATCAAACTCTTTCTATTTTTTTGCTTTACTGTAATATTTTCTTCTGTTTTATCAATCTTGGACTGCACAATAGATGAGTCAGCTCCTTCAAAATTTATTTTTGCTAATTTCAGTCCTTCTAGTGTATCAAAGTAAATACGACCTTTAAAAAACTTTTAAAAAGAAAGGAATTTAGCTTTGTGTTACATTCCACATTTCAATAAATAAATATCATATAATGTTAAAAGTTTTATGGTTTCGAGTTAAATCAAAATAAAATTCAGGAATAATAGTCTATGAGTTATAAGTATTTAAAGTTTAAATGAGCAGAGTAATAGTATATAGTTACCCTGCAAAATGTGGGTCTACTATTCTGCTCATCTAAACTTCAAATACTTATATAAAGTTATCTCATAAACTACTAATCCTAAATTTGATTTCTATGTATCAACATACTCAAAAAAATATTCAGTTTTCAAAAATTAAACTGAAATTGTATGTTTTTATTCAAAAAAGTAAAAAACTCAAAAAAATAATAGAATAAGAGATATAAAAAAAATTATTGTTTTGTATCTACTTGAAACCATGTAAAAAAAATATTATCAAAAACATTTAATGCTTTTGGAAATAATGGTGGTAAAAGAATCACTTGGTGTAATGTATACTAAAATGTTTAAAAAAATTCAAAAATACTAAATTATCTCTACATAATTTCATTGATTATAAATACTTTAATTATTAAGTACTAAAAGTGTTTATAATCAATTATAATATAAAATACAATGTCTCTTGGAGTATGTTTAAAAATATTTTCATAAGGTATTGAAAACCGTAGTAACTAATGGACGATAACATGCATTAAGGAAAATTTGAATAAGACTTATAAAAATATAAATTTAAGTTAAATGTTGAAAAAAAATATTGATACCTTCAGACCACATGATCTACAATGTGTATTAACTCCAGGTTTATGACACATACAATGGCATATATTTAATTGCGTATGATCTTCTGAATCGGATGGAATTATTTCTTCATAATCTATTCCACAGTTAATACTTTGATCAATATCCAAGTCTTCCCAATTGTCGTCAGAAAAAAAACTAAAATTGTAATTAACTAATTAGCAACGTTAAGTTATATTGATGCAACACTGATATTGCTACCTTTCAGGAGGATGTTCTGTTGGGATTAATTGAAAAAAACAATCAACTAAAATTGGATTACTCTTTAATAAAGGAAGCATGGCTGTATGTACTTCTAATGGAGTAATATTTTCACTTTTTGATAAATGAAACAAATTGTTTAATATTTTACGGACTTGAGTTGGTTGTTTTTTCATGCAAACCTAAAAAAATCAAAAATTAATAAAAGGATTACTCAAAATAGATGAATCACATACTTGTAATTTTCTAATAAATTCTTTTATTCTAGTTAATTCTAGATAATCTGTGAATTTCCCAATTGATAGAGCTTGTCCTGGAAGTAAAAATCCTAAAAATTCGTAGATTAAATCATCGTTTTTATCAGTTAATACTTCAGTTATTTGCTCGTACAAAAGATTAATATTGCTATCGTCAGCGTCCCCAAAAGATGCTAAAAGTTTAATGGCTAGATCAAAAGAATCTATATCTAGTCTTTCTCGCATCTTTTTCATATATCCCTCAGCATAATCTATAAAAAAAAATGTAAATACTTTAGTATTTTAACTAATAATTGTCTGAAGAAAAAAGTCTTTGATATTTACAAAAACAAAACTTATACTATATAGCTAATCTTATATTTTTTTTTAAAGATTTATTTAGTACGTAATTTGTCTTTAATTTGATTCAATAAAGATTATAAAATATAACAAAGTAAATAAAAATGTATGGCACCTTGAGCATATTGCGAGTATGATTGGTCATTTTCAGGAAAAATTGCAGCCAAAGCGGTCTCATATTTTTTTTTTTTTTTCAAAATATTTGAGTTAGAAATATCACTTTTACGTTTAGGAGTACGATGATCTGATTCTGAAGTATTCTATAAAGTGTACACAATTTATAAATACTGTAACAGTAGATTATTTTACACAATTTAAATTATTTTCAATATACCTTTTTAATATTTATGTGTTTGATTGATCTGAAAAACAAACCAAGTACTTTGTGTAAGCAAGTATGTGGATAGATTCTAAGATTTTACTTTGCTACTTACTTCATATTATTATTAGTAGTCTCGTGATGAACATCATTAGTAATCTTAAGTTCCTCAATACCATCAATCTGGCAATGATCCATTATCTTATTATTAAGCCTATACAAATATACAATACCAAATATAATCGAGTGAAATAAAAATAGGTGAGTAGATACCGTAGTCCGTAATACGAATTACAATTTACAAATTTACAATTATTAAAACTAAGTACGAATTACTATTTGTTTTTGTTGGTATTACTTAAGTTTGAAAAAAATGATCAACATTTTTTAACTCGTATCTGAGTTGCAAATGTATGATAACCGAACAGCTGTTTTTCCTTATAATACTAGTTACTACTTTAGTATCTCACAACTGTTTCCAGGAAAATACTTGACAGAATTATCATTATTTTTCTATTACTATAATACTATTTATTATGTTACATACGCTATACACTATACATTTTTGATAGACACCGAATACCGATCATTATAAAAAAAGTACTCAATGCAATTTATGTCCTAAGTAGGATACACTATTTTTAATCGACAGTTTCATATAATTAGGATATTAGCCATTACAAAACATTTTTTAGGGGATCATGTTTCTTGAATTAAACAAATAAAGTAAGTACCTACTTATTTTAAACATAAACCTTATTAGATATTATGTATTTTAATATTAAATAGGTATTATATTTGTAAATTGTAAATATTTCAAAATAGATTGTGAACAAATATTAATTGTAATTTATATTATGAACAATTTATTAATATGTGGTATTCGTGTATTTTAATTTTTCTTTAATTAATAATTTTACATAGACTGTATTTATAATAAGGTACTTTAACGGTATTATCTACAGAAACGTGTAAATATGCAATCCAAGCACTTACTATGTAAATAACTTAAATTAATTCAATATACCTAAAAATATTATCAGTTTATCTGAAAAAATATATAGGTAGATACATTGTTTGCAATATTATATATAATAATATAGTCATTAATTATTTTCCATGAAAGGTTCATTAAAATTATAATTGATTGTCTGAAATCTACATCTTAAAGATAAAAGGTACCTTGTATAGGTGATTATACTAATTAGGTATCAAGATTAAATTTCTTGTTACTTTAAGAATTAACAACCACTTTTAAATCATAGAACCTATCTACATCATGTAAAATACTTTATTACACTATAATATTTTTATTACATGTGTTACAAAAATTAAAAGTATAGTTTATGTATATTTTATAAATTAATTATATCAAAAAGCAATTTACTAATTTGGCTACAACCGGGGTTTTAAGATTATTTAGGAACTAAATCACTAATATCAAATGTAGTTTCTAACTATGTTACATTTATTACCAATTACATAATTTGGAGAATGATATCAGAAGATTTTTCAAAGATGCAAACATTGAGGAAAGGGGTTTGAGAGGACTAAGCTCCCCTCAAACATTTAAAGTAATAATTGTGACAGTTGTAAAATGTATTTTCAATAGCTTGGAATGATTATAAATTTAATATTATCTTTCAGCAGTTTATTTCACTAGTCATCTGTGTCGCATTTTCCCGGTTTTGATAGAATTACATAGAAATATTCTATTTTTAACCAATATTTGAGCAGATATCATATTAGTTCTAATTCAATTAATTTATTAACTTCATGGTTTCTGTTTACAATACTTTTAAAATATTGGAGAGTAGGCACCTAATTATTTTTTTACTTTGCTTAAATTGTTTAGATTGTAAAACAAGTTGTCTTGGAGCTAATAATTGTGAGCAGC
>PVMI01063321.1:0-22695 GCA_008528875.1 Aulacorthum solani | reverse complement strand
AGATTAAAATATTGAAAAACAGAGGCCTGGAAAATATTACCCTCTATTAGTTAAAAAAATTGTATCAAATTTGGTTGATTCTACTGAACAGGATCCCTATTCCCATAAATCGTATTTTTGTGTACACAATCGCATTGGCACCGAGAGCCTTAACTGATATATTTTTCACTTCCTAGGTAATAAACTTTAAAAAATATCACTAATCACTCGTAATAATCCTTATAATCCTCTTATAATCTCACCAAGTTAATAATATATTTTATTATCTTATTTGTTTATCGTGATAGTTAAATTCAATTTCTTAGACATTAATACTATAATATATTATACTACGATTAACAAGAATATAATATATTCCCATAACAACAGGTGCTTATTCTTGAATTTATGGTAGGTACAAGCTACAACTCTGTTTTATTGTCGTGTAAACAGTCTATATAATATAGTTGTCAATTATTATCATTTCACGATTTATAGGATCGGATATAATGGGAATTAATTTAGGATAATCTGAGCAACCAAATTCAATGATATGTTATTTTTGAGATACATGATTTATTATGTTATTTTTGTATTCATAGCCGGTTTATGCTAAACAAATATAAAACAATTATAGCATTACGATAAATAGGTTAACTTCAATTTCCATAGAAGTCTTATATAACTTACAACTGTACACATGTCAATAATAGAAACTTATATTATTCACTATAAAATTACAAGGTTTCAATTTCAAGTGTCGGCCACAGTCATTCGTTTTTGAGTTCAATCAAAAAATATTTTATCAAATACAAGGGTAAAAATTCCCATCTTCCCTTAATTTTTGTTTAATGTTTTGCACGATCATTTAAAAAGAAAAAAAAGAGGAACTTGTTACTTTTGACCACCTCAAAGTTGGAAATTTAAATATTTTTACTTCTCCAAAAGGCAACGAAAGACAGAAAAAAAACATTAATCATTCCACTGAGACTCCAAAATTAAAAATACATTGTTTAATAGATAAAACAAGGTTAAATAAAGTAAAATTTAAAAGATAGTAGATAACTTACTGGTAAGTATAAATTATATCAATTGATAATGTAACATTATGTTATACAATCATTTGCTGTTTACATTGGCTAAACCCCATATTTTGGTCGATTTATATTCGGGAATGTATTTACAACGACATATTCAATGATTTTTTAATATTTATTTTCTAAATAGGTTTTATTGAAGTCAAACAAAATACTACATACGAAATTTCAAAATATAAGATTCTCAGAATCGTGATATCAAAAAGAGGGCATTAAGTAGCTGCCACTTGAGACATACGTTAAGAATACGACTTAACGGAAAAAACGTACTTAAACAGTAGATATTTTTAAAGGATAATAATATCAATAAGGTATATTATTGATCTTCAGCATTTTTAGAGAATCAAAGTTTTAATATTTAAAATAAATGTGTGTTTTATTTTCTCTGTTAAAAAAGTGTTTTATCTGAAATCAATTTTGTCTTAGCAAAAAATAAAATCATTTGCAAATCACACATGTTTGTTGTGTAAATTCGCCGTAACCCGTAGTTGTTGTCCTTTGTACTAAATATTTCTCGAGACAGGTAAACTGATACGTTCTTTTGATTTAATTTTTGAAATAATTATTTTTATAAGAAAAGACTAACTTCTAATAATAATACTTTGATACAGAGGAAATATTGAAATGATGACAAACTTTTGAAGACCTTTGTTTTTTTTTCGATCAGCTTTCAGCTCACCACGTGCGAACTAGTATTATATTGGTCAGTTCTAATAAAATTATCATAAACGTAATGATCGAACAGCCACCGTTGTGTTTTTTGTTTGTTAATCACCACCTATAATCTGTTTCAGACACAACCACCCTTGGGGATAATTAAATGCCAAATTCACTTTAGATAAAACGTCTGCAGAATTAAGGCATAACAAGTAATAACATTATATATAGATGAGCGTTCGCCCAGTAGTTTTATTGATTATTTTTTTCTTAAATGCGCCTTGATATATGTATAATACATATGATATTAAAATTAACATGAATTGCGACAGAAATTATATGAATTACTAACCATACCAGGATTGTGGTTTTCGTCCAATAGCTAGTTTTTCCCTCAAAACTGTAGTTTGACATCACGTCATAACAACTTACTATAGCTCACCACGAGGCCATACCAAACGATATAATACAAAATTATATTGTTGATGATTTTCTGTATACTCACAATAAGAATATAGACAATGTGGATTAAATCGTATTGACGCCTAAAGTATAAGCGACAATATTCTATTGACCAATAAAACTAGCCCACATCATAATTATTATAATTATATACCGTAGTGTTTAAAAGAATAAATAGAAAGAACTCTTAAGCCTGGGCTTCATTTTTGAAGGAATTATATCTAACTAAAACACTCACTTCTTCTTTTTTATCAGACCTGGGAGTCAGATGTGCTTGGTTTTTGGATACCCCTTGCAGCCATCGATCGATATATTATAGTAACTACCTAATTGTAAACAGACATTATTATAGACGTGCATGATACATATTATAAGTGTCTCGACATATTGTTGGTGATGTTTTATCGAGTACCACTGCAGAGTACAAACTATTATAAATGCAATATTTTGGGCCATTAGTTAATAATTTGTGGCGATAACTGATGATAACCTAACCTTTCAAAAATAATCGGGAGCTCGCAAAAAAGGTGGAAGTTTCGAGGCGTTTGATGCACTCTCTCTCTCTCTCACACACACACACACAAACTCAATAGTTATAAATTACCAGCGGTATTAGTTTCGGTGGTAATGGACATCGTCTGGATAGTGTCTAGTTGACGCGAGCAGTCTGAGGAACGTCAGTGAAAAAATTATTTTAAATTAAAACATGGCTGGTTGTTGTTTTGTGGACCCCAGCGTTACATAGCCAGCGGGCAGGCCTGGTAGTGCCTTGTATTCATACATAGCTACCTTTATTTTAATTAAAATATGTATGTATCATGTATGTATTTTTTTTTACGATCAAAGCATGTTTATATTAGTCAAGTTCACGAGACTACCAGTCGTAAAATGTCTGATTAAGCCCCTGGTGTATCGTAAAAAATATGAGTAGCTAATAGTATGTTAATTTATTAGGTTAGTACAAGTATGAGGATCGTCATGACGTGTCGATAACATGATACTGTGAGGGAAAAATATTGTATTCCTACACGTTTCATGAATCCTACTGATAATTTCAAAGATTCGTCCTAAAGATGATAATGTTTTAGAGCATTGGAGACATATACATTAGACCTATTAAAATGAACAATTATTTGAAAATTCCAAGAACTGTAATCCTATGAATCTAATATATTTTTTTTTAAACTAAAATTTTAATGAAATGTGGTTATGGAATAAGTGAATGACAACTAAAACGTACTTTTAAAGGTTTTTCAACTTATAAAATATATGAATAATGCACGGTTTGACCAATGGACCATTATTTATCCACCATGTCCTTACAATTCGTTACCATGGTTACCAAAATGAGTGTTTTAAGTATAATTTAATGACTTATATTATAATATAACTATTTTAATTATTCACAATTAATTTTAATACATTCAAAGCAATTCTGTAATTTACATCAAAGACATTATTATGACAACGAAGAGTTAAAATTAATAAAAATATGCCATAATAATACAATGGTTTTTCATGCCAATAAAAATAAAATAAAATATTACTATGATAATATGAATTTAATGAAATACCACCTATAATAACATAAATATTCAAAACAAAATGAATATAAATTCAATACATAAATGACAATCAAATTTTAGAAACATAGCTTAACATGATTAGACCTTAAGCATATCAGTTGCAAACATTCTAGATAGTTGTTTAATCGAATAAAATTGCATTAGGTTATTACCCTGTAATATAATATTAAAATTATTTAACTTACTCAAAAATCAAGGGTATCAATCATAGATTTTTTGTGTTAAAGATTTTAGGCTTTTGGCTAGATGCCAAATTAATGTAATCTATCTACTATTTCTTCAATTATCTATTGTGTATTACCGATATTTCTAAGACTAAGTCTAAGTCATCCAAAATATGTATTCCTCGCAATAAATAATTTAATAATTTATAGCACACACACAGATGATTTCACTTGCAATTCTGGTCAGTAATAAGGATGCAATATGTGTAATACTATTATAAATTTATCTTACAAAATAGTAAGGCATGTCCATCAAACACGTTATGCGTAATAAATATCATTATTTGATACCTCGTGGACATAGAAATAGTAAAATGTCAGCTAAATATTTCTAATTTTTCAGTCAAGTGATTTTAAGCTACTGGGAGTATATAACAAAAAAAAAATTCTCAATGACCCTCTTATCTGTTTTTAAAATGTAATGAATACCTTTGTTCAAAACGATTTATTTCTATTTAGTTGTATAATTTCGACCACAGTAATTGTTAAGCCATGTTAAACATGCTTTTCATGTGTGAAAAATTCATCCGTAGAAGTACATCAAAATCCCAATTCAAAGAACACGTTCTTTACTATTTCATGATTAGAATATTTGTTTATTAAGTGGATGGTAAAACATTATCAAGAACACTATATACCCTATTCAGCAGGTATTATATACCTGATTTATATTTAAGCAAGCTTATATTCTATAGATGTGTTATCATATAATTATTAATTTTATTATTTCAACTGAATTATGTAACTAAGTCAACACATAAATGTATACACAATTACATAATATAGTTAAGCATATTTTAAACTAATTTATACTAACTAAGGAAACAAAATTGTTGGAGTTTTTTTTTATTCAAACCATAATTATATAGCTATAATTATGTTTTTATGTACATATTTATGTTTATTATCTAAAACTATCGAATATAATACAATATATTGTTTAAAAAATAATAGTTTATGTTATCGATCCCTCACAATAACCGCCACCATCAAATGTTTTGGTGAAAAGGCGCTTTACTACTATTTGATATCTAAATAACATTAAAATAATTTTACAGGATCTACATAGGATCATATAGTGATTATTTTCTGTATTGGGGAGGGGGAAGTTTGTATACACGCATAGAATAAAATAGTGCAATAATATGTTTAGCAGGGAAGCGCGTTTCCGGCGTCGACCGTTTGAACAGCCACGACAATTTATCGTTTGCTCGAGATATTATGTCATATTTCCTACTATTGTATACTATTAGTATTATATCTATGTTTGTGGAGAATACCGAGCTTAAAACACGAAGGTTAAATTCGAGGGTCACCGAAACCTTTGACGTCGAGGTTGTCCTCGTACGTGCAGTGGTTAAGCCTTGGTCACGCCGGACAACGCTGCCGAGTCCGCTATTCCGAACAATAATAACAAAAATTATAATAATATAATATAACTACAACGATAATTTAAGTCGTTTTTCGACTGAGGAGAGAAGGGATCTCAGATGAAAAATATATGATAATATAGACTCTCCAATTTTATCATCAAGACAACCTCCACTTTTATTTTTGAAAAACCTTCCATTGATGGGTATTATTGTTATTAAAATATCTATCAACCAAAAAAAAAAAATTATATCGATCTAATAAATCTTCCATGTCAAAGGTTCCCAGAGGGATGGGTCACGGTTATACTCTTGATAGTTCTTGTTAAGTTTTGAAATATTTATGTAATCCTCTATAGTATATTTATAAAACATTAGGTTAATATTAAATATATACGAGTATTCGATACAGTATTTTTAATGAGACTATACATTGCACATTGACGTTCAGATTTAACTACGATGCTGCCAGACTAAAAATTATCGCAGATAGCGACTAACAATGAAAAAAAAAAAAGCACATTAGTTTGCTGAGGGTCATCAAAATTTAAATATTTTCCGAAATGTGTTGTACTATGAAAAGTTTGGGAACCTCTGCTCTAAGTTATTGCAAAATGTTAATGTTAAAATGTATAGGACATGTGCTTGAATTGTATTATCTAGGCTATTCCAAAATCAGTTAAGAAAGCTATAAAAATATAAAATAATAAAACAATAAAAAAACAATCTTAATAACTTAAAAACGATTAAATTTCAAGTATATAATATACTATTTATCTAATCTCTATAGTCTATATAATATAGTTTGGTGTACCTTATAAAGTTAGTACAGTCAATATTTTTGAAGAAGTCGTACGGCCAAATGGTTTATTAAATTCATCAAAAAATGGCATTTTTACTATTTGTATGTTTCACTGTACTCGGTGTTGTATCTAGTAGTAAGGGAATAACCGACATTCACCGTGGAGACGAAATCATAGCTGAATTAGGGTTGGATACGAAACTTAATGACTTTAAAGATCAACTCAACTCAAAATATGAAGAATATTATGAATATGTGGAAGGTAAATAAACAAATTCTCAATAAATATTATTATAACTTGAATATTTAAACTATACATTATTTTTTATTTTTTTTTTTTGTATTATGGTATTTCAAATATTTTAGATCTAATTGAACATGACAAATACCAATTTTCGATTAAGCAAACTAAAGAACAATTAGATTGGTGGCAAACAGGCATCATTTATGAAATATACCCGCGATCTTTTAAGGACTCGAATGATAATGGCGTCGGGGACATACGTGGTAACATATAAGATATTGACTATAATTATATTTATTAAATACAAATATTTTATTAGTACAATAACCTATAAACATTCACTACATTTGAAACAAATTTTCTAAACATTGATACAAGCAGAGTTAGATATGTTAATTTGAATTTCCTAAGGTGACAAAGTTAAGAACGTTTAATTATAAGTAAATAGTTAACATAATATAATATATTTCAAGCTAAATGTTTAAAATTAATAAATGTTCTTTAATTTAATCATTTATTGTTTTTTGCTTAAATTTGATTTTGACTCACATTGACGCATAATATTAAGAAGCGAGTAAATACTTATATTCTACCCCCTAATGACGTAATGTGTTACTAGTGAGTCGAATCAAAATTAAAATAATGAGCAATAAATGATCACATTGGGCAACTCGCCCATCTATAATTTTATTATATTTAATCTATGGTTCTACACTACTTTAACAATTCTTATTGCACCTTAACTGTTATAGTTTAAGTTATTAGACGTTTGTATGAAGAATATCATGAAATCAAACAGTTCTTACTTGTTTATTTGAATTTAAAAACATAATTAATTAATACATTTTAACTTTTAAGTATAAGTTCTTTTTAGATGCATAAACGTGATTTTAACAATATATATTATAATTATTTTTATTTAACTGAAATAAGATAAGTTATGTATACTTAAACTTACTAATTTAATTAGAAACTTAAGTAACTAATTAAATTTAAAAATTTTAACTTATAGCAATTTATAACTATAATATTTAACTTTTAATTTAATGAAAAAATTTTAATACATAATTATTTTTTTTTTATGAATATAGTTTAATTGAATACATTTAATGTATACACTTTAGGTATAATTGAAAAAATTCCCTATCTTAAGAATTTGGGAGTAAGTTGTGTTTGGTTGACTCCTATATACCCTTCTCCTGGATTTGATTTGGGTTATGACATATCGGATTACAGAGGAATCGATGAAATGATGGGCACCATGGAAGACTTAGAAGAGTTAATAAATAAACTTCACGAAAACGGTTAACATATATATTTTTTTTATAAATTATTATAATATGAATATTTGTGTTGATACATTAATACATATAAATTTGTAGGAATCAAAATTATGCTTGATATTGTACCTAACCATACAAGTTATGAACATGAATGGTTTATTAAATCTGTTCAAAGCATAGAACCGTACACTGATTATTTTGTTTGGGCCAATGCAACATATGAAGATGGAGTCAGAAAAGTCCCAAATAATTGGGTGAGGATACCGTTATAGAAAATTAAACTGTATATTAAATAAAAATTTAACCATATGAATTTTTTTAAACATTTTCTGTCACGATATTATATTCTCAATGAATATTAATATTATAAAATTGGTATAATGATTAGGTATTGCAACAAATGAGTCATTTTCAAAAGGGTGTTTATAATTATTATTGAAGCCACACATTGTATAAAAATAAATTTTGTTTCTTATTAAAACAAAATTAATAATTTAAAATTTAATATTATTATGTACTTACTAAATATTTTAAATAGCGGTCAATATTCGGAGATACTATGTGGGAGTGGAATGAAGTACGGCAACAGTATTATTTACATCAGTTCTTTAAACAACAGCCTGACTTAAATTTTTGGAATCCAACAGTCCGCGAAGAAATACATGTTCGTAAATCATTATAACATCTTGAGCAAAAAATTATACTTTAATCAACACATTTTTTATTTGTACAGGACTTGTTAACCTTCTGGATGGATAAAGGTATTGACGCATTTCGAATGGACGCTGTTCCACATATTTACGAGAGAGAGGATTTACTGGATGCCCCTATAGAGTGGGGTTTTACAAAAAAAGTTGGATATACTGAAGGATTAGATGAATGCTTTTATGAAGTAAATGACTGGAGAACTTTAACAGACGAATATAAGAACAAAAATGGTGGTCCAACAAAGTAAGTCAATGTGGTAAAACATTTTTTATACCCCTACTAAAATAATATAGTTAATTTTGACTTGTTATAACAACTCTCAGAATCCTGATCATCGAAACGTATTTAGAACCTCTCTCTTCGATGAAATTTTATGGAAATGAAACAAATCCTGGAGCTCATTTCCCACTCAATACATGTCTTATAAATCTTGTTCATAAATCAGCAAAAGAATTTGTTGAACAACTAAGTGAATATATGGAAAATTTGCCATCAGGAGCATGGCCAAGTTGGATGGTATGTATAATGTATAATAACGAAATAACTTAAAAGGGGCATTACCCATTACCGTACAAATGTGCAAAATACGCATTGGACAAAACTACACACAGATTAGAAAATACTGAATACCCCATAAACATACTAAAATTTAGTATCTCGTATATTTTTCACATACCAAAAAAAGATATAACTTCAAAATTGAATACTGGAAGAAATTCTTTAAAACTGTTTGATACTTTTTAAGAAATAATATTTTTCAGTGGTAAATATTATCATTGCAAAACCCTTTCAATAGTAGGCATTCGTGTAAGCCATCTAGTTTTACTGTAACGGCTACTGTGGAATATTAATTTCTGGTAATCAGTGCCGGCTGCCACATAATTTTTGTTAATTCTTGGTCGACTTTCTGAAAACTTAACATTTTAGGGTCCCGAAGATTTTCCATAAGACAACGAGATAGAGGTACGAAAAACGGGACTGCACCGTTCAATATGGGATATATAGTCACCCCATAATTCATAGGTATTTCCTATACAGATGCTATATTTGATTTCTTTGATGTAACACTTATATTAATTTTGAAGTTAAATTCTTAGAGGAGTGATAAATGTATGGATTTTTACAATGATGTATGTTTTTTTTTTCTGTCTGTCATACTCTAGTTAGGATTTGGGGTGGTAAAAAAATCTGATTTTTGTCAACAGCATTTTTTCTGATAGAAAAGTAAATCTGGTTAGTCATTTTGAATGTCAAAACTAACAGTAGTTTTAGAAAGTCAAGGAAAAAAAAAACTATCAAAAATAAATAAATCAAATATTTTTTACCTATTTATAATAATTAATAATGAAATTGGACTGGAATTCTCTATGGGTAATTACCAAATTTAATACGAAATTCTTTATGAGTTCACCTATTTTTATCAAATAAAAAATTTCTACCGGAAAGTCAAATTAAGTTTTTATGAGAATTTGAATTACGACATTTTATATTCACTCAATTTTTCTTGTACCGATATTCTTATTTTATTGTTATTCTAAAACGAATAATTGTAGACACTTGAAATTTATACCATATATTTATTTTATATATTTCTTTACTTGATAAAAGTTTCAATATATTACAACAATTTTTGAGTTATTCATAGACATTTAAAATTTGGTTTTTTAGTTTTTTATTCAATGAATGTCAGCAAAATTTTATTCATAGAATAAAGCTTGAAAACTTAATACAAGGCTCTTAATATATTTTTAAAATATCAGTTGAAAAGTATTAAAAATACATATGCTCAATTTTTTTTTATAAGCATTTAAAGTTCAATTTTCGATAACATAAATCAAAATCTTGAAAATTATCAACCATTGTAATAAAAAAATTATAAAATGTTCAGTTTTGATAACTAAGGTTTGAAAATGTAAAAAAAAGATTCTAATAAATAGTTCATACTGTAGCCAAAAAATGTATAAAATATATATACACAGTAAATTTTTACGGACATTTTTAAATTCAAATTTGGAAGAAATTACATATTAAAATCAATATTAACGATTTTGGTTATTTCGTTGAACTTTGAAAATATTATTTGTGGATATATTATTATGAACTGAAAAATCAAAAAAATCAAAATATGGCCTATCCATACAATCTACAGTTTAATATTAGCAACGATTTAAGATAGTATATCTTATTCCGTGTCTTCAATCGTGATAAAGCTACGGTATAATAACAATATCAATATAATTTAAAATATCCTAGACTGACATACCGTCTCCGCTCAGAATCGTTTTTTGTATACAATGATATTATATCATTGAATTCAAATTTAATACCATCCATAAGAGTTACCAACTTGTAACCTACTGTACAACAGAGCGACATCCACTTATCTGCCCTTTTTTGTTGTTGAGAATTTTGATGTATCAAAATCAAAATTCAAAATAGTAATTTTTGAGTTATGTAAATCTGTACTTTAAGGATACTATGTCTGTAGTCTATGGTAATGGGTCAAGTAGATAGGGGGCTTAGATTTAAAAACAGTTTAGAAATATTACTATTGATTCATCATAAGTATAGATAATTTGTAAAAATTATCCAAGTATAATGAATTCTACATCTAGCATTACAAATAGTTTTATATTTATGAAACCATTTCTAAGGATTAGTATCTTAAGTATAAACATTTCAAGAACTCAGAAACTACTCATTAGAATTTCGATTAAGATACATTAACGTTTTTAAAAACAAATCATCAGCTAAATCATTGTCAGTAAAAAAGGTTCTCTCATTTGATAATTATAAGTTTGTATTGCTACAAGATACTGCTTAAAGAGTACAAAATATATCAGAAATTTAAAAATATGGTCTTTAGGTCAACTTAAAAATTCTAAAAGTTCTAAAAATTTAAATAAATGTACTATAAAATTACAAAATGGGAGTTAGCATGCTTAAAAAATCATCCTGTATATGTCAATTTCGTGAAAGAAATCTACCAAATAATACAATTAATCGTAACACGTACCTATTTATTTTTATCAGAAATATTCATTAATTAGGTTTTGAATAATATAAAACAAAAAAGTTTAAATACCTTTAAATTATCTTCAGATAAGTTATAATAAAATAAGTTTTTACTTTTTATAACCTATACAAACATCACATGATCGTACTATGAAAAACTCGTACTAAAAATCCAGCAAGAAAAATATTTGCAAAGTTTTTTGTTCAAAACTTTTGAAATTTTTAATAAATTCTAATCACTTAAGTCTAAATATAAGAAGCTATTTATGAATTTTAGCAAAATAGAAAAAGGTTTTTTGTCAGTCTCCAATACTCTTATACGTATAAATTTTATTTGAAAAAAAAATATTTAATTGGTAGAAAATATACTTTAATAAGTAATTGACTGTAGGTTATAATAATAACAGCAATATTTTTTTATTTTGCAGCAAAATAACTTAAGTCATTTTGAAAACAGTGATCATTTCCATTTTAAACTTTGCATAGAAAGGAAATTAATTGTGTCTAAAAGTTATCAATATTTTTAACTGCTACAACTTATAAGGAATCTTGTATAAATATTTTCTCTTTCCTACACTATTTGTTAACTTTAACTCATCAATAGGAAAAGTAATAATAATAATTTTCTTGAAACCTATATTTTTAACTTGATTAAATGTTTTACTAGAAACCACCATCATTTTGGAAGATTGAAGAAAATCTTATGCTTACAAATTGTATGACAGATAGAAAAAATAAAAATACAAACTTACTTTAAATCAAATATACATCCGTTCAGAATTAAAAAATACTTTATACAATTTTACTATGGTTTAGATTGGAAATCATGATTATGTTCCTCGTTCAGCCTCAAGATTTGGAGTGGAATTGTTAGATGGTATTCACATGATACAATTGCTCTTACCAGGGACACCAATTATTTATACGGGTGATGAATTGGGAATGTCGGATTTATATTTAAGAGATGACCAAGTTATGGAGGGATCAAAAGAGTCTGGTCTTCGTGAAAGAGTTCGTACACCTTTCCAATGGGATGCTTCACCTCAGGCTGGATTCTCCAATAAGACAAAAACATGGTTACCGGTGAACCCTAATTATGTAACGTTAAACGTTGAGTCTGAACTAAATGCTAAATATAGTCACTTTAAGATATTTAATGAACTTATGAATTTGAGACAATTAGATGTATTCCGCACGGGAGACGTAAAATTCTACGAAATCTCAGAATACGTATTTGCTTTTTCAAGGTAACAAATAGGATCGAAAATCATCATGAGATATAACTATAACATTTTAATTTCAATTTTTAGAAGTAACTCATTTTTAAAGACCTATTTCGTCGTCGTCAACCTTGGATCGGAATTAGAATATATTAACCTCAAAAAATTCAAGAAGCTAATGTCTTCTAAATTAATTGTGAAAATTTCCAGTATGTTGGCTGAACAAACTAATGGGTAAATACAACTTATATTCTATTTAAAAAGAAAATTGTTAATTTTCCTAGTTAAAATATAATATATTATTTATATATATATGTTTTTATAAAATGTATTCTGACATTTTCATAAAATTTGCAGAGATGTCATTAATGCCAATTCATTTACTTTAAGACCTTCTGCAGCACTTGTTTTGGAGTCATCATTTCATTAATTATTGATTATTAGTTAGTAAATAAATAGAATACTAATCAATGGTGTGTCACAATAAAACTTTATGATTCTTATATCATTATATACATTTCAATGTTGTCATCAATAATAAATATTATATAAATATGTAAGAGTACATTTTTTTATGTTGATCTATGCTTAATATACCTTCAGTTTTTGGGACACTAGTATTAATTATACCAAATCATGATGTTGAAGAACACTATACTGAACTTGGTCGTTTTGAGCAGTCAATTAAGATTTAATTATGGGGAATTAGAGTAGGTAGTTGAAACTTGTGTTATACTTCAAATGTAATCTTTCGTAGGTATCAAACCTGTTTGAAGATTTATCGAACATCTAAAATAAACTCATGTTCAATAACATTTTTTCAAGTGAAATACAATACGTTCAATAGACTTCTCAAATCGTATGATCTACACGAGAAAGAGTTTAAAGCCAAAAACGAGTAAACAAAATGTATGACTTCAATTAGTTTTGAAAATGTGATAAATTAGAAGTTCAAAGCCTGCAAGGGAGATATATAATGCATACATACACACAACTAAAAACAACATTTTATTTATTCTGGTGGCTTAAAACGAAACTTAAAATAATAACATTACTTGGCCTGTCATAATCATATTTGAAATATCTAAAATGTCTATAACACAAATAAAAAACAAATAATTAATATTAGGTACCTATGTTGTTTTGTTCATAAAAAAAATTATAACTTAATGGTTAAAAATCATGATTATTTTCAAGCTTAACATTGATACATCATAATACATTTATGATCTACCTATATAATGATTTAACACTAATTGTATCACAAACCACAATACAATACGTAATAACAATAATTTAAAAAATAAAAGTGTAGTAATAATAACGGGATTAGTGAATAAATTACGTGCAACTTTAAAGAATGAATATTATTTATATTATCAAATCGTGAAAAATATTACGATATTCAATAAGGTCTCATCAGCGGCAATAATTGAATATGTAAATTAAAATCATTATTGTTGAATCACGAGGTTTATGCACGTAATATAAATGAGCGCACAGTGTTTTGTCACGAACGGTATCATAATATTGTGCCTGTTCGACTAAAAGCATTCGCATTGGTCTCTATTATGGAAACGGGCAATAAATAATAATTATTATTTGCTTGCTTTGTCTCGTTATCGTGCAACACTTAAGTTGTGCGTAGAGCTTTCAAAAACGGTACGCGATGGCTGAAAGCATTTAGATAATTAATACCAAAACGTCAATATTCTTCATCATTAAAACCTTCGGTGCAAAATGCACACACGAATGATTCATAGTCTTAACAGATTTATACGCATACGATGTTTATAATATTATTATCTTTGTAGTGAAAAGACGTTCCCCTGAGAACCGATCGTTATAATTACCGCGAGTGCGTGTTCACGGACGTACACAATGTGTTGTATGCCCAACGGTTATAGAAACGTGCTGAATCAAAACAATAAATAACAATGCGATTTTCGAGGGAAAGCGGATTATTTCTGTAAAATAAAATTTCGACTCCACTGCGTGGGAGGATTTTATAAGCAGTTTTCATCCCCCCCGGGATGTTTTGTCAAAGGCTGCCAAGGCACATCATCGGCCTGACATCAATCTTCTGTTTCGATTCTAGTATTTAGTATTTTAACATCACATTTCCATTGGTTTTTTTTTTTGTTTTGTTTATAATCCATTTGATGGTATCTGAATCCAAAAATCCGGATGTTTACATCTAAAAGATGTGCTCTTAAGTTCGCATATTTTCGAGCACTTTCTCTTAAATCACTTTTTAACCTAAGGCACCCTAGAAGCTTCCTAAAAATACAAATGTCAAGTAAATATTTTACAGTACTTTGCATACACGAGATGGAACTATTTTGCATTCAGTATTCACACAGTACCTACCTATTATTATTCCAGTAAATCCGAGACATGAAAATGTCAAAACCGTTTTTACATGTATATATGACATGCTCATAATATATTTGGTGTTCTGTGTGATTTATTTCACCTTACTAATAATAAAAATGTGACTAAATAGTAGATAGTTAGTGTTCATTGGTTATTTGATAGAAAAAAAAATTATAACTGTTTTGATTGTGTGGCTTGTAATATCATAACTAAACCTTTATTTTCGAAATTGTTTATTGCAATTTTTCGTAAAGAGCGGATTTGAACAATTTAAATAATCAACTGGGTAGGTACATATGCCAAAAGTGATTAACCTTTTAAAAAAGTAGTTAAACATAATTATTTTACAGTAATAAAAACATATAATGAGACTGACGCAATTTTAATTATTGACCTATAGTACATAATAAATCGTATGTTTAGATATATGTAATGTATTTTTTCAAATTTATTTTAAGTGAAATATATAATCATGTTATTATGACATAGATATGATGAAATATTAAAATTAATAATAATGGAATTTTTTATTAATTTTGTTATACATAAATATAATATAATGTTATGTTTGGTTGTTATTATATTCATTAAAATATAATAATCTATTTCAAACGAATACATGGAAAATTAATTATTTATTGGAATTATAAAAAATTAAAACAATAACAATTATTCCAGCAATAATCATCTTTCTCAGAAAACGATCGACACGACATGGTTTGGTGGAAACTCTATGACAGACCTAATTGGCCGTGTGCCGTTGTGGTTGAGCAGTGATTAATGCAAGTATTAGAAATAGATACGAACTAGAATATACATTATTAGTCGGCATTTTGAATTATGGAATACGAAAAACTAAAAAAATGAATACTACTAAAAAATGTATTAAAATTGAGTTAAAATAATTGTAATACATTAATTTAGAAGTAAATAATAATATATATTTTACAATTTATTATTAATGCCTTAATAGAACGATTGATTTCCTGCCAAGCAAACAAGGTTTTCTGATGGACAATACTATTAATTGGTAATAACTTTAACTGGCTGTGACACTGGATAATTCCAACAAATTAACACAAATTTGTATTAGGTAAATTCTATAAACTCAGCTGTTCTGAAGCTGTCCTCTTCGGCAGTTATACCGTCAAAAAGTGCAATTGTTTTGTTTAGAAATCATGGTTAACGTTATCATACCGCACATTGTAAGCTTGTCACCTTCAAACCGTTGCAATATTCTCAACACCATTCAATGGTAAAACTGGTTCGGTTGACTCTATGGTAATTTTGTAGATTGTGCGTGCGCCTTAGCAACAAACGTCTATGACAAACTTCCGTAAATAATATTTCTGATCTTTGTCAGCAGTCCGAGTTTTTTGTTTAGTGGTTACTTTTTAAATGTTGGATTTTGAAAATGTATAGTTTATAGAAGTTTTAGTACTAAAAAATACTGTACTAATCAAATATATAAATCATTTCACTTTTATATTATAATAAGTATAATGCATATCTAAGTCTCTAATATTCACATTTGTCTATAAGGTACCTACCATTGTGTTGTGTAATATAAATATATTATAATTATCTCTTGTTAACCATCTCTAAGAGTTGACTCGATAAACAAATGGAATTGTAGTAAATTTTAATTAATTTGCTATTGAAAATTCACTAACACATCTCTACAGACGATCTCACCCGAGCGCACGTTGTTTTACAATATAAACTACCATATAAATAATCACCACTACCGTGTTTTGCGTGCCTAACCATGTGTATCCTTACCTAACCTTACAGTAGGGTTAATAGTTGGAATTTCACAGCATGCTTTAAAAAAATCATGATTTATATCCCTAAGTTATAATTATGAACAATACAGTGGGCCAGTTGGTAATAATATAATTAATCGACTTTAACATTCATACTTCTATTTTTGCACTAAATCAATGAGTTAAACATATGTATAATCTCTAATTGTTGAGCTATTATAGTTGTGGTAAAAAAAGGTTTCTAAAAGGTAATATTAATACATATTATGTATTAAATAACTATTTACTAGGTAGGTAAAAGGTATTGCATAATGCATATTATCTTTTTTGCTTTTTCATACAATGGAATGTAAAAAAAAATAATAATTATTAAGTATTTTAATCATGAACTATTTTTGGTTTTCAAATTATTCATATTACATATGGGTTAAACGTGAGGTTATTTCCTCGTAAATACATAAGCCGTAAAAATTTCTGGAATTTTAGATAATTTTGCTTGTCCGTGATAGCCAGAAACGATTATTCGAAATAGACATTCTTTTAAAATAAAATGCTTATTCTGTACAGAAATTACTTTTCTGGAAGATAAGATCCTCGAATTAATTTCAAAAATGTATAAAAAATTGTAGGTACTAATAAATATGTAATTGTCTTACTTGAAATACCTTAGCTTTATGTCTATTTCATATCAAGATATTATTTAAACTTTTAAATATGTTATTCCTTTTACACAGTTAGTATTATTGAACTTATTTGTATTCATGAGTTTTTCCTGCAAATATATAGTATTATCAAATATCAGATATAAAAGACAAAAAATTGTTTATCATTTTTTTTAGGTAAAATATGAATTAAAAAAAAAATCTTTCTCTAGTTTTATAGTTATTAAAAGTTAATTCTCGTCAAAATTTCTCGAACTTTATATCATAACTAATAGCTAATATTGACGTTTAACTCCGTTTAGATAAAATAATGTAATTATTAATTAACTACTTAACTAAAAATTTAAGAATCCATGTGATATTGTGTGGAATCCTACTACAATGGCAGAAACTCGAAAATAAATACAGACTACAGAAATATAATATTATTTTATGTTTGTTTTTAAAGCACATCCACTGTATTGTGCAGTTATCAGAAATTGTGAGGAATAACAGTTTGCCCTAGGGAAACAATAATGTCACAAAGCATTTTTCTAAATGATAGTAGACTCTGTAAAAGTAAAATGTATTATATTTAACACCTTTATATAAAATACGAGATGTTATATGGATCCATTTCAAACATTGCAATATATCCTGCAGTAGTGGCAAATTTATGGTTGTTGTATTTGTTTGATTCTCTCGTCTACGTTTCAGATTAATCATTGATAAAATGATAACATGACTTTTTGATGATGTTTGATTTAATAACATTTAAAACTATTTATTTGATATTAGATCTTTCTATTTTTCCAACACAACAAATAATTTATATTAATACATTTTTTCATAAAAATGGAAATTCCCTTTTTTCTAGACACATTGTATAGTATAAAGTAAAAATTTGATTTATGTCTAAAACAAAATGTATTAAAATTAATTAGAAAAAGTATTATTTATCTTGGAATTTTTATTGTTTTTAAATTTTTTTTAAGGAATTTTTCAAATTTGTAGGTCATAGGTGTTTGAATTTGCTTAGGTCATCAACATTATCAAAAAATGTTTATTTACAATATTAATTTCGAGTTTCAGTAATATAATTGAAAATCACTCAACAATAATTTTCAGTACCAAATTGCTTATTAATTATAATTTATTTGCAAATTTGCTAAAAGGAAAACACAGAATACATTGATACCTTGAAACTCCACAGGTAAATTTGTGAAAGCACTATGAGTAGCCATTAGTCTGGTATATGGTTGCTTTTGTGTGTTTGTCTAAAATATATGTGAACTAATTATCGGTCGGGTATCGTAACTAAGTCTACAAACAAAGTAAATTTTTGAGAAAATGAAACGGATAATTAATATAATTTGTTCTTTTTTAAGGGGGGGGCAAAGATAGTCTTATATGCAATAAAAAATGTTGTGTTATAAAATATCACAAACTGCTACTTACATAAAATACAAATAAATAAATACTAATTTAGAAATTATTACACTGGGAGGATAATGTGGATGAATAAAATTAAGATCAAATGATAACTCATTTGATTTCGGAAACGTTTCAGACCGCAACTTACGATTTAACCATAAATGCTAAGGAACGTATCAAAAACTGTGATTTAATGAGAAATTGTGATTACTCACAATGTTTTGTTATTTAACTTACAATTATTCAAAATTTGTAATTTGTGTCCAATGTCTAAACAATAGTTGGAGGAGTCTTGTCTAATATAATAATTTTAAGCTAAGTACCTAATAAAATAAATAAATAAATAAATTGCCTATAAAAACCTAAGATTATACTTGCCATAATATTTAAAACTAAATTTGTACGAGTATATTGATGAATAATAAAATAAACATTTTTGATGTAAGTGAATTTCAGCCCTAAAAGAAAACATAAGGGAGAAAATTGTACGTTAAATATAAAATCATTATATTAAAGAAAAGGTCACCTGCGTTTTTTTCATAAGATTTTTCAATTTTATTATTGTACACAATCTCAAGAGGACTTTTAAAATCTTTGAAGCGGCAACGATAAAATGTGATTGAATATTCAACAAATAGTTTTTTTTTATCTAATTTTTATTTTAACTGTATACACCTAATCATATAGTTACTCGTTTATCCATAATTCTTAAAATATATTTTAATATTAATAACAAGGAACATTACAACATCGTTATACTAGTATAACCTCGAATAGTTTCACATAATATTCTGTATCTATTTATTAAATATTGTGTAGCCACTCACAAAATAAACCAAGCGGAAGAATACATCATATTTAAGGATATTTTAGTGAAGTATTACCTATACTATACAGTTAGTAGACAATGAAATATTAAAACCATAAGTATTGAAATATTATATTATTTTATTTTATTTAGTATTTTAATCACCAATTCACGAATCACACAACCATATTGGCGTTATGTTTTATATTTAAACATTAGGTGTAATATATTTGTTTTATAATTGTTTTATGATAGTATTACAGAAATTTGAATGAATTTCAGTAGTAAAAAAAATTATATTCATAACTATAATGATGAAACTTGAAACATTATGTAGTAGAAACCGGATGTTTTGTTATTAGAGAAAATCTGTGAATCTATATAATAAACCTATTCGAAAATCTCACGAGTAAGAAGGTAAACATATGTTGGTTGAAGACTTTACCATGTGAGAGTTGTGTGTGTGTGTGTGTGAGAGAGAGAGAGAGCGATCCAGCTTATTTTTATATAATAGAAGAGAGCTTTCTATATAATGGATATTGGGTGATTTTATTTTTGCTTCTGTCTAGTACAGAATCTTTTATTAAACCTTGCATAATATCTTTATTCTGACATCGGTGCGATGCCGTTGAGTAAACCTCTTTTTCAGCGTTTCCTATTTCCGGGGAAAAAAAACGGTGCGATAAAGCACATGAACACACACACACACACACCGCACGTCCCTGAGTGTACGCCGAGCACTGTCTTACATCTACTCGGATACGTGGTCTGCGATTAATCTTAAACGCGTCAATTCCAAAAATCCCATATCCAATCAAAAATACTAGAACGTAATAATACTTCAGCCCAGTCCCCGTCACTCGAAGTTATTCCTGACGGTTGTTGTAATTGTTTTCGGTATTGCATTTCGATTACTCGACTCACGCCACATCCTGCAGAGCGCACGGTTTTGAAAAATAAAACTCTACCATTTTGAAATTCCGGTAGTTCGCGTTTGATTCCGTTGTTATACATATTATTAGATTATTTTGCAACGCCTTTTCAGTATATTTAAGGTCACGAATATTGTCCCAGTGGAGAACGTGCATACAGTGTGCGCACAATCATTATGGTGAGTACACCCCTCGCACGGCAGACAACACGGAAAGCCGAACAAAGTAAAAATAATAAAACAAAATGTTCTGCTAGTAATCATCGTATACGTCTGCCGTTTGCAAAACATAATTGTTGTTTTTTTTTTTTTTTTTGAAAATATAATATTAGAACATTATTGTATAAAATCTGAAAGTTTTTAAAGCATTGGACAATAATATTTTAAGCGATATACAATTATAATCGGTTGATAATAATAATTATTATTAAGATCTTATTATCCCTCAGGTTGTCTAAACGGTATTTAGCGAAAGGTAGAATGTATTATTAAATAGTTAAACGTTTTCAATTTATTTCTTTAATTTATATTGAAATACCTGCTTTAGATTTAACAATAAAATATTATCCTAATAAATCCTTGAGTGCAAATCAATTCAGTACTTAACCGTTTCTTGATTGATATATTCTAGTATACAATTTATTGGTAATATTGTGTTGCCTACTTTGTCTTATTCCTTTAATAATCAGTAATCACTAACACTGCAATGATGTACGTGCGACAAATTTTAAATTAGGCACAATAAACAAATTAACATAATTGATAGCAAACAATATTATATAGTTTGTATGTTCCTTAAATTTAAGTAGTTGACAAAACAAACAATTAACACCAATAAACTAAAATTAATATTGTAAAAGTGTAAAATAAATCTATATTTCTATATTATAATAAGTATCTATGATAAGAAAGTTTATCGTAATTATTAGAAACACAATCATTTTAAGGACCAATACGATTCTACTTTTAATAATATAATGATGATAGGTATGTACAACAGTTGATCAAAAGTAGGTTTTTATTGTTTGTTCCAATAAAACCTAAATAATCAACACTATTTTTCATAGATTATTATAATGATTTTTTTAGTTATAATTCTGATAATTCACAGTCCGTACATAATAAATTCTACAATTATATGGATGGAAACCAGTTAAAGATATAATTGAGTTAAAATTTTAATTGAATTACCCACAGAATTTAAACTTTAAAAACGTACCTAGTTAAAAAAAAATAAACTTAATGCAAAATAATTTGATGCGGTCACGATCCGAACGATTGAAGACGGTGCTCGGGTTGGTACTATTTTATTCATCCACCGATCGTCCATATCTGTAAAGAACTAAACTCCAGTGTAAAGTAAGTATAATATTAATAATTACTTTCATAAATTATTCCCAAATAACCTATATTCTATTAAAATTGCCTATCAAATGTAATTTAATAATATGAAAAAACTTAGTGTATTTTTTTTTCATTATTTAATCAAGTTGCACAATTTTATACTATAAAGTACAATATGGTTTTATTGCCTTGTCCTTTATCGTTTGTAAAACTGTAAAAATTTTCTTTTACCTGCAACTACCGATTTTAATATGCAAATTTCAAGATGTAACTATAACGAAGAACTTTTATGATTTTTAATCAGCTATAAGTGAAAAATCGAGTGTTTAAAATGTTTGATAAAAAATATTATAAGAAGTACAAATAAAATTATTATTTCTGTTTAAAGCCATGCAATTCTTATGCTTGAACAAATAACTACTATCATAATAATAATATGTCATATGAGATACGTTCTAAGAAAAATATATAAAACTTTATTAGTTTTCGCGCAGCTTACAGCATCAAACGCTCTGCAATTTTGTTACATTCGTCGAGAATTATAATACTGTAGTATTATATTCCAGTAGTACTCACCTATAATAACTGTTTTAAAGTAAACAACACACCACTTTTTCAAGGAAACTGAGTGGTATACAATATTATCATTATTATTATTGCCATACAAATTTCTTAAATTATAATTCCCCTATATAATGCATTATTATTAATTTAGAGTTTTCCGACACGCGATGTTGGGTATTGTGCG